>OY757547.1:6866841-6869686 GCA_963584105.1 Alviniconcha strummeri | reverse complement strand
ATTTCTGGGTACCTTGACCATCAAAGTACACAGTTCAGGTTGTCTGCAAGTGAGCTGTTGCTGTTTGTGTCTGTGGTGCTGGTTCTAATAAATGCACTTATGGAATTCCAAATTGCGATGACCTTGTCTCTTAGCAACTCATTTATTATGACAGAAAAGGCCATTTCCATATATTGTTTTATTGTTTGAACAGTTTAATATGTTGTATCTTTCCGTTTCTCTTTGTCTTAAATGTGTCCTTGTTATTGGGCACTGCGGACGCGGAAATATTAAGGTCCCCTCTGTTAAAACCCAGAGCTGACGAATGTTTTCCCTTAAAAGCACGGAGTAGGACAGAATATAGCCAAATATGCTTAGTCAGTGCCATAATTTCTTCCTTGTCCTAATTTTCGCCTCCCAGGTCCATTCACCTTCATTTTTTCCAAATCCTCTCTATACTTTTCAATTGCGTTAGTCTTGGCTGAAGCGAATTCCCGAGCTAGCCTGCGAAATAAAATAGGTCACACTGCTCATAGTCAATTGGTTTAAGCAGGTTCTCATGTTGAGTGCCTGCAGAATATAAATAGGCACCAAAATGTGTGTTACTGTGCCTCAAAAAGGTGATTTAGACATACCTGTGATCTGATCAACTGTTCTTTAATTTTGTACTGAATGCATTACAGGGAATCTGTCTCGAAGTATCTTTTGCAGTTGTAGATAGTGATATGTGCTAATTATTGACTGTTTTGGCTGGGATGTTTGCTATTGATTGTGTTCTGTGTAGAACAATGAGCCAGCTTTTTGGTCGTAAGAAACTGTGACTGTGATTTGTCCTGAGGTGACCTTGTGCGGTTGATGAGGTATACAAATCCAAGAACTAAATAACTTAAACATGTGCAATGGTCCAGTCCTGATATGGTGGATGAAATATATGAGTATATACCGAATCTACATGGGAATCATAGATTGTGCTACTTTATGAATGACTGCAGAATTATTTTAAAACAAAAGAACCCGTCGGAAGAGAGTGATGTAAGATCCTCCAAAAAGCGAGAGAACAGCAAATCCTTCAGCAACCACAATGCTAGCTGTTGCCCAGTGACAGATGTCTTGTTTGTGAAAAGACTTGAATACAAGAAAGAAAAAAATGTTGAAAACATTAGTCAAATGTGTGTCAAAAACAGCTGAGAAGAAGCTCATTACCATGCCACCTGTCGGAGAGATTACTCTCGAGAGGATGACAGACACCAGGAAACCATCAAAGACATTAAAACCATTGAAGAGCAAGCCTCCAACAATACCATATAAACATTATTTTCAGTACATCGTTCAGTATGTTATGGGCGAAATTGTTTAGAGATAAAGAGATTACCACGTTAAGGAAAAATAATGAAACTGGAACATTCCATGCATCTTTTCTGTAGAGGTAAATAAGTGATAGATGTCAACAAAATGTGTCAACACACCTCATCCTTGTTGAACAGTCACAATGCCACCATGCAGAGATGCATTGATAATGCACATCGAAAGGGCCAGCTTTCAAGCACTCTTGATATTCCGCAGTTAAGGCAACTAAAACCATTCCTTGAGCAGATGGCCATGGCTTGCATACTGTGAATGGAAAAGTGGGAGATATACTGGACAGACTGTTTTATCATGCCGCAAGACCTGGTTGAAATCCAGGTGGAGCAACCCCAAAAGGAAGATAACTATCAAGAATACACAGAGCTTCAGGTTTGAGGCTGACGTATATATCTAAGCTGGACAAGCATTAAGTGACACTCAAAGTAAGGGACATTCAGGTTTGGCAACCTTCTATGGCACCGGCTTTGGTATCTTTGGCTGGGAAAAATACACCCAAGCTATAATGATAAGCGGTAAGAAATAAAGAGAGTAATGCGTTTAATTTTTTCTATTTTTTAATATTTTTTATCAGATAACAATTTCAGAAAGTCAATAATGATTTGTCAAATCATTGACAGTGTGGACAATCACTTTGGTGAATATCTGCACCATGTCACTTCATGCAAAGCCACATACGTAAGGTGTATGCGTGTTTAGTTGTAACCTGCCACCTGCACTTTTGGCGGAATGACCGGAGTCTTTTACGTGCTACTGCAGTAGCCGAAATCGGTAGCCGGATACCGAAATAAGAGTCAACACAGAAAGTTGACCCTGGAGAAGAAAATTCTCCCGCCGCTCCTGCAGGGATTCGAACCCGCGAGTTTGGCGCTCTAACCACTGAGCTATCCCCGCCCCCGTACATACATCGGGCATGTTTCTCGCCTATCTTCCATGGGGTAGAGAGTACTGTGAAACTGATTTCAGGTTAAATGGAGGTAGACCAGTGAATAAGACAGCACCTGTAGCGGTTTTGTGGAAGTAGTGTATTGAGATTTGAACATATGTGCATTTTTGTAAAAGGTTGCTTAACTTTTGAACTTGAGTATATTCCATTCCGTGACGTCATCCATTAATGCAGGTGTTAATCAAACATTCTCTGTGACTCTCTCAGTCGCCATGATACATTTGGTGGTAAATGAAGCACTTTTGTTCAATATTTTTCACGAGCATTGTACAAAATTATGCAACGTGACATTTTTTCTTTTTTAATCTTCATTAATCCCACACGCGTAATTCAGGCCACCATACCTGGGTAAGACAATAGCAGCCGCAAGAGCAATGCTACCCATTGATACCAGCATGTGCAGTATTTCTGTGTGTCCAAAGAATGGTATAGCTGCCTGTTGTTTGGGATTTGTAGGGGACACGCCCATTTTAATACATACTATTAAGCTGCTATGTACCATCTCAGATAATCCCCAAAAGCAGAATAGTTCATCTTGCAAACAAGCAGATATTGAAA
>OY757547.1:6844341-6861841 GCA_963584105.1 Alviniconcha strummeri | reverse complement strand
GTGTGAGCAATTTAATCTTGTTGTACTGAACGGTTTATTGCCAGGAGATGAAGACGGAAGTTTCACATATATTTCTCACAGTGGCTCAAGCATAATTGACTATTTCATTATGTCAAGATGCCTAGTTCATTTAGGATTACAGTTAAGCATTGTCCCTACTTTATTCCAAACATATGCCAGTAAAAATGAGTTTAAAGCTTCCAAGTACGGTGAGTGGTACTGATGCTAAGCCAAAAACGTATAAGGTTCAAAAGTACATTTGCAATACAGAAAAATCACAACAATATTTTGATACTTGTTCATCAGATGATGTTTCTTCTCTGTTTAAAGACGCCGTCGGCTTAATTGATGTAGATATTGAGGCTGCACTTTCCAAATTCACGGATGGGATCCGTAAAGCAGGTCACTGTATGCAAAGAACCGTTACAGTCGGTAAAGATAAAGGTAGCCCTTGGTTTGATGGTGAGTGTAAAAATAAACGACGCCTCGTACGGCAGTGCTTGAGAAGATATCACAAATCAAACGGAATTGATGCTAGGAACCTGAGGATTGCTTACACAAAACAAAGGCAAGAGTACAAACGCTTTTTGAAAGAAAAGAAAGCAGAGCATAAAAAACAGATTATTAAAATTCTTGAGGATAGTGGGAAAGACCCCAGAAAGTTCTGGAGTACAATTAAATCTGTTATCAGCAAAGGTTCAGTGCCTAGTGCGATTACTTCGGATGAATGGTTTCGTCACTTTTACGAAGTTTTTAATTTGGACTATAATGGTGTAGAAACTAGTTTTGATGACAGCATCAGAAACGAGGCTGATATAGAACTGCACGGTGTTTCCGGTATATGAGAGGTTGACATAATGCAGCCAGAGGTGCTTGATGCCATTAGAGCCTTAAAGAACAATAAAGCCCCAGGTCCGGATGGCCTTAGCGGTGAATTCTATAAGTATGCAGCTCCTTGTGTTGTTGAGTTTCTCACTCAGTACTTTAATAAGCTTTTTGATACAGGAACGTTTCCACTGGGCTGGTCTGAAGCTGTAATTCAACCAATACATAAGAAAGGGGACATCAATTCTCCCGACAACTACAGGGGTATCTCTCTCCTTATTGTTAGTGGAAAACTGTACAGCTATATTTTAAATAAGCGTTTAACAACATGGCTTGAGGATAATAGATTGATAAATGAAACACAGGCTGGGTTCAGAAAGGGTTATAGTACAGTCGATCATGTTTTTACTCTTGGCCTTGATACAGAAGCAATTGCTAACTCATGGCAAGCTCTATGCTGCCTTTATAGACTTCAAAAAAGCCTTTGATTTCGTTGATAGGAATCGTCTCTGGGATGTACTTCGAAAAAATGGTGTGAAGGGAAGAATGTATAGAGCTATAAAAAGTATGTATTGTGTCGTAAAAGCAAGGGTTTGCGTCGGTGGCGACCTCACAGAACCGTTTATGTGTCCTCGAGGATTGAAACAGAGGGAAATATGCAGCCCGATTTTGTTTTCGCTTTTTATTAATGAACTTGCAAATGAGATCATACAAAAAGGTAAACATGGTATATCCCTATCCCCTGATCTAATTCAGATTTTGATCATGCTTTTTTTAGATGACGTGATACTTTTGTCATTTACCATAACTGGCCTTCAGCATCAACTTAACATTTTGAATGACACTGCAAATAACCTCGGTCTTGTTGTAAATTTTAGCAAGTCGAACATTGTTGTTTTTAGAAATGGTGGACATCTCGCTTTAAGAGAGAAGTGGTTCTACAATGGAACAAGACTAGCAGTTGTTAATCAATATAAATACTTGGGCGTGATATTTTCTACAGGACTAACATTTTCCTACTGCCTCGAAGATATGGCCAGCAGAGCCAAAAAGGGGGTCATAGGTATTCTGAAGCTTTTGTGGACTCTAGCCGAGCAGTCACCTACATTATTCTTTAGACTTTTTGATTGTCAAATTCAGCCCATGTTAACATATGGTGCTGAAGTTTGGGGTATTATGGCTGACCACAGCACAATCGAAAGAGTGCATTTATTTGCAATTAAACGATTGCTTAATGTTAGTACAAGAACACCTAGTGCACTAGTCTATGGAGAAACTGGGAGATACCCTCTTTATATAATAACTTATGTGAAATGCATTAAATATTGGTTAAACCTTGTGAGAATGCCAGAGAACCGCCTTCCTATAAAGGCATATAAAATGCTTTATGCTTTGCATTCTAAGAATAAGAATAACTGGGTTTCACACGTGTGCTTTACGTTGTACCGATACGGGTTTGGATTTGTCTGGGAAAACCAAGGTGTGTGTGATGTGAGTAACTTTATACGTGAATTCAGACAGAGGTTGGTTGATTGTTTTCTTCAAGAATGGCATAGTGGTATAGTTTCAAGGGATCGCCTTGCTTTCTACTCCTCGTTCAAACAAAGTCATTCCCTTGCCGATTATTTGTGTATCATAAAGAAAGCTGTTCTAAGAAGGAATTTGATTAGATATAGACTAGGAGTGTCGCCTCTTAAAGCCCACCGTCTACGATACACAGACATATCACAAGGAAATTATACATGCCCATTTTGTAAAGACTCTGACGAAACAGAAATTCATTTCCTCTTCGTATGTCCAAAATATAAAACGCCCAGGGAAACCTACTTGCTTGAAAAGTTCTATCTCCGTCCATCTGCGTTTAAAATGGCAATGTTACTAGCAGATACAAGGCAGACCTTACCACTTGCTATCTTTATCTCTAAGGCATTCGAATTGAGATCGTCTGCGGTCCCTTGATCATTTAATACTTTGGATGCCACTCCTTAAGTGTGTTTCATATTTGATTATGCATATGAACTATGTGTTTTTGTGTGCGCGTGCGTGTTTCCAAATTGTGTGTGTGTGCGTGCGTGCGTGCGTGCATGCGTGTGTGTGTGTGTGTGTGTGTGTGTGTGTGTGTGTGTGTGTGTGTGTGTGTGTGTGTGTGTGTGTGTGTGTGTGTGTGGAGGGGTACCAGTATGGGTGCGTGTGAGTGTTGCCTTGGTTACTGGCAATATGTATATGGATAGATACTGATTTTGTGTATCTATGTATTGCATTACTTCCCCGATTGCTCCCAATTTGACACGGGCAGATGGCCTAGTTCAATAAACCATTCGTTCGTTCGTTCGTTCGTTCGTTCGTTTCTCTCTCTCTCTCTCTCTCTCTCTCTCTCTCTCTCTCTCTCTCTCTCTCTCTCTCTCTCTCTCTCTCTCTCTCTCTCTCTCTCTCTCTCTGTCCGGTACACATACATACAAAGATCTCAGTCAAAATATTGTCATTTTGTGCAGCCAGAGGCATGCTTAGTCGAAAGATTTTCGGGTACCTATAATACTGGGGTGGAATGAATTTGTGTCTAAGGTCATCAAAAGCAGGACAGTACAGTATAATGTGTACTTCATCTTCATCTGCACCTTTACACGATGATGGACATATCGCATCAACTAGATATACCTGTTTTTGCATCTTGGTACTTCTATATCTGAAACCCCACGTCTAACTTTTGTTAGTGCACACTTAATGGATCGATTGTACTTCATAAAATTAAAAGGTAAGGTTCAACAATATTTGATCTTTTAAACAGGTTTTATTGAATGAGAACCTGTCGCTGCTTTCAGTATGATCGTCCCAGTCTTGCCATCTACAATCAAGGATCATTTGCTTGATTGAAGCACTGTAAAAAGCCAGTAATGCACACAACACCTTGATTTTGCCATACATGTGAAAAGCCATACAAACTCACACGTTGACGACCCTTCGATGCCCAAGTACGCTTCCTTTGCAATCTAGGTTATACAACATTTTATAAGCTTGGGAAATTAATCTGCTGTTTTCCATTCTTGTCTTTTCTAATAAATATCGAATACACTTGGTATGCGAATTGAGGTGAACCGCAAATCTTCCAAATTCACCATACACAATATCATTCGGAGTGCGCCAGCCAGCCCGCAAAAACTTCTTTATTTAAAAAAGATGCACTTCTTCCGTTGACACGTTTTTGTCAAGGCCCAGATTTCAGCAGATATATTGGGCGGTGGGTTGTACCTGAGCATGAAATATTTTAACAAATATTTCCATGGAGTTACTTTCAAACTGTTACAGTTTGTACAGTATAATCAACGTAGCCCTTTTCGCCTTGCTGACTGAATCACCGCAGGTAAGTTTAAAGCTGAGCTTTGTCGAAAGTAAATACCGATGTATTTATATGAACTTACGTCAGAAACCGACGAGCTGCCATAAACCCACTTTTCTAGTGATGACAGCGCCCCCCCTCCCCCCCCCCCCCCCCCTTTGGGTGGGGGTGGGGGGTTCCCTTAAAACCAGTTACTTTTTTCCATATTTACTTTAAGCTCGAGCTGAGCTGCTGTTTGTGTAAATTATTCAACTGTGTTTGCAAGCCTGTTACAGTTTCAGACAACAACTGAAACAGTATCATCAGCAGAGAGACAGACAGACAGACAGAGAGAATGAATGAATGAATAAACTTTATTTTACGAGGGTAATGGAGTAAGTAGACTCGAATTCTGTTAACATCCGCCTCTCGCCCATGACGGAATGATACGAGAGAGACAGGCAGACACATAGAGACAGACAGACAAATACCAAGATGGCGTTATCTAAATAAATAGACTAGTACAGACAAAGATGGTGTTCTATAAATAAATAGACTAGTATTGCTAGTTCAAAATGGGGGGGGGGGGGGGGGTGGGAGGGTGGGGGGGAGGCGAGCTCTACCTAAGGGATTTAACTACACTGAGTTAAACGTTCTCCAGTGTTAGTAAACAGTTGTTTCCCCTTATTAATCAGCCCTCCAAGAATGTGGTCTATGTGTGTTTCTCTGTGTGCGCGCTAGCATGTGTGCTCCTCATTTCAACCTCTCGCCCTCACACACAACAACAACAACAACAACAACAACACACAACGGACAACGGATGGTACTTATTCAACAGGTGTCCCAAAGATGTCTTCTCTTGCCCCTCTGCAAATGGGAGCCGAAACGTGCCCTAAAAGTTGTACCGATTGCTACTGAGCGTTCCCACTATTCCCCCCCCCCTTCTTTTGAATGCAGTGTAGTGAGACCCGCACTGGATTTTTTTTAATTATTATTTTGCGTTGTCTAAAACAGCAATAGAACCAAACTCACGAAAAAGGTGTCCAAGGGGTGATAGTTTTAAGTTGTTTTTGGATAACTTAAAAAAAAGAAATCTTGTATATATATACATTTTCTTTTTTAAACAGAAGTAATCAGAAGTAATTAGACTGTATCAGCACGAAGGAAGGGAATCGGAATATACTGTTCTTTGGAAACCACTCAATGTTGACGAAATGACGCGCTATGCCAAAGGTTCGACACTGGTAGGTTTGACAAAAGTGCTGATCACCGCAAGAGCAGCGCTAAGCAATCCCACCCGTGTATGAGGCATTCAGTGTTTACATGCTGTAGTGCAATAGGGGTCTAATTACTAAACAATTCTTTCTAAGGTAGCACAGAAAACCTCCCCTATTTTTCTTCAGTTTCTAACTGCCAAGGGATCGTTTACGTGCATGGCCCCATCTGCATTCTGCTGTTCTTGTTTGAGGGACTAGACATCGGATCTGATGTCCCTGCAAGTCTCGAAGTACACTGCTGAGCCCAGGTTTCATTCCCTGGCAGTTTACCTGGAACAGTGGGTACGGTTGTGCAGGCACTGTTGGGGAGCAGACACTTTCAAGTCAATACTGTCAGTAAAATGCACAGATAAAGGTTACTCTTGACAGTATGTTCTGAATGTGAAAAAGTTGGTGAAATAAAAACAGTATATTTCAATAAATTTGTTTGTGTTGCTCATCAAAATGTTACACACGCACTCACACACATGATAAAGCACCCATCTATACATATACACACATACAAAACATGCACACATACACACAAGTACACAACACAGACCACACACACACACACATTAAAACAAGATGATTTATCAGTTTATCATATATTTTTCAGTTATGTCCTCAAAAACAAAACAAAACAAAATTACAACTGTAAACTCAAGAGACCAGGACGGATATTACTTCAGACACACTTCATCAACACATGACTGGACATTGGTGGCTGTGGCCTTCAAGCTTCACAAATCACAATGATTGAATCACACCTTTATTCTACTGTGCTTTCTCAAGCTTTGGGGCAAAAACAATTGGCAGCAGAAAATTAATGAAATATCCTGATACATTCTCATTTACCTGTGTGGTGCACAGAACTGCAAGCCTGTTTTTATACTTGTGATTTAATGATTTACTCTTTTTTTCCAACCCCCATACATAATAATTGTTTTTTAATTGTATTCTTTTAAAAGCCAGTTAGGATATTGTAACAAAGAATTGGGACGATTACATTACACTCCACTTTTTGTTCTTGGACCAGACAATGATTTTGTATTTATATACTGTGAGGGGGACAGGATATATGCATTCATCCCCCCTTATGCAAAAATTAAGGTGAAAATCAGTTAATATGCTTATTAATATCACTTTTAGGTCTCTAGATCACCTGAACTTTCTGACTTCATTTTTCAAGATGTTGGTGATACACAGGCACAGCAGGTACAACCATCATCATCATCATAGCATTTCTGGAGCATTGAATGCCCTCAATTTCACAACAGTACACTAGCAGGCTTGAAATGATGACAGTAAAAGCTAAAAACAGACAGCCCTACAAATGCACAAACCAACAGCTACAAAAGCAGTTCAATGGACATATGCTCCTGATAAACTGAATATAAATAAATACAAAACTACATATTATATACTAAATCATGCATATGATCATAAATGTCCTGCCAGCACATAGAAAGAAATAAATATCAATATATCATTATAAAGTAGAAATGTACACATTAATTGTGATTGCATTAAAAAAAAAAAAAAAGTTTCCTAAGGCCCTTCAATCTGAAAACTAAAATAATGCAGTTGCATAATAATCATCTTACTAATACTACAAAATACCACAAGTCTGTATGAGTTTTGTTAAAAGATACTCCCTTGGGTATGTCCATAAATGCATAGTTTACATTCATTATAGTAACAAAGTGAATTTTAAAAAAATCAAAACAATCAGCATGGCTGAAGGAATGAAAAGATGAGCAAAATGTACAAATAAAAAAGTCATCATCCACAACCATCAATACAGAGAAAATGCATGCACACACACGCACTCACTCACTCACACACACACACACACACACACACACACACACACACACACACCAAAATAAACCCAGAAAAAAATAAGGAAATATAACTTCCAAAACACAAACAATGAGGTGTATCAATATAATTATTACTATCACTATGATGATGCAAATATAATTGCCACTAAAGTTAAAATATTTACATTCATGTGTGTAGAACTTCTTTATATGTTTCACACGTATCTGTTTTTTTGAGTTTGTTGTTGATTAAACATACAAAAATGTAAGACATGGATCTGGACATTAAATAAAGAGCATTCACAAGGAATAATGAAAGACTGAAACAGACACAGTTCTTGAAAGGAAGTATTTTGAATAGACTGCACATCGTTCCTTTAATAAAATTTAAGTGCATGTTAACACTTCTTATGCAAAACTGAAGCACTGAATTAAAACCAATAACAAAAATAGTCAATTAGAGCAAGAAAAAAAACCTATGACTGTGGCATCAAAAACATGAAATGTACACAAGAGCAAAACAAGATTATCTTTACACCTGTAAATGTCAACATCCATAAACAATGTTCTTTCAAGTTAGTTCATGTCGCATTAACTATGTATATTTAGCAGGTCTTGAACACAGGTAAAGTAGCACCACCAGCATTCAAAGCAAAACAAAGGGAAAAAGAAACTGCCAGTTGCATAAATGTGAGCAGATCCATGCCACCAGATTCACTTGTCTGTTTATAACCTATCCATAGATTCTTCATCATAATTAAAAGCACAAAATAATTTGCATGACAAATCTGAACTAGTTCAAGCAAAAGACACAAAGGGTGATGGAGGGGGGGGGGACACCTGGCTGTGAGGAACACTAGCATTATAGATACACTAATGACTACAATCACTGCAGTTAATAATTATAATTATTATTACAGTTCAAACAAAATGGATCAGGTTTGGTCATTATAAAATCATTCATTCATTGACACAAAATACGGGTGAAATTGCAATGTCTATGAAAAATGAATGAAAAAGATTATTCCTTCAAATCTTAATGTTGACAAAAAAAAATCATTTATGCAGTTTCTGAAATAATATTTATGCATGAGCTCTCAAGATAAAACTATGACTTGCACTGACCATTTCAAATATTAATGTTGACAAAAGATTCATTTATGCTGTTTTTGAAATATTATTTATGCATGAGCTCTCAAGATATAATTATGACTTTCACTGACCACTTACCAGTTTCAATTATAATCTCATGGCCATGTCCCAAAAATGTATCTTGTATTTTTTGTTTAGTTTTTTTGGTTGGTGTCTTCAGATAAAAATGACCTAGACAAAAATGATACTTTCTGCATACCAAAATTTATGAATAAAACACATCACCACTGAATAATTTAACAAAATTAATCTATTAGCTGTGGTAAATCTTATACTGTCTTCTTTTCTTTCTTACAACAATGAGATTTTTAATCTTTTGTGTTATTAAGTTTGAAGTACTTCAACCTCTTCTCAATGTCACTGAGTGAAACAAATGCTTTTATTTTTTTAATATCAGAAGTTAAAAATAAAACAAAACACAGTCAAAAAAAGATCAGTAGACAGCACAAAAACGTTTTGTATTGTCTCAGTAAAATCAGTGTTCTTTTTTAACCATTAATTTTGTGCGTTTGGGTCATGCTTTAAAAATGCTTTTTTTCTTCTTTTTTTTTTATAGTTTTAATATGAGTTGACTGAGCACTTGCTTTTTTTATTCATACATAGCTACTCATTTCTTGGAATGACATTAACTTTGAACAGTTAAAAAAAAAACTTGACCAAGAAAAGAAAGAAACCACATAGAAGTCATAATTCCCTAGAAATAAAAATTAAAGAATAATCATGATTATATTGCTTCATGGTCCAAGTTCCAAAAGTGGTCACATAAAGAAAGAATCCAAATATCACAGCTTCCACTGTAAAATGTCTACCATAAATGTTCAACAGAGTTTGTTACTTAACAATTCAAGTACTGGTAAACACTGTTATGTAAAGCGAGAGTTTAAAGTAAATCGAACATTGTAATTTGAAAAACACACACAAGAAGCAGTCCTTACTGAGTATGAATTCAGCAATGCATAAATTTGTGAGTATTGCAAAGTTCTCAGTAACTGGAGGACAACACAACAGCAGTAAGAAGAGCAAGACTGATAAACATACTCCTGTCAGTCTTCCAGTTCAAATCAAAGTGCCAATAGGCTGGAAGCCATGAACCTGCTGCCAACAGAAGTAACGGAACATTTAAAGTACCATTCAGGTAATACTGCTGTGGAAATGATTGTCCTGACATACTTAATTCATTTCCTCTATAATAAGTACTTAATTCATTCTTCTTCTATAATAAGTACTCACTTCAGTTCCTCTATGATAAATATTCAGTTTCATTTCTCCTATAATAAATACTTCATTAATAATAAGTAGTTTCTTTTCAAATTTGACTAGGAAAGGGCTGTAATACTAGTTATAGTCCATTACGCTAACAATCCAGATAAGGGGAGCAAACCCCATTCAATATCTAAAAGCCTGTGCTCTTCAACAACATTCAGTGCAACCTAATATCCACTTGTAAGCATATATTCAGCTCCAAGTCTGCACAAAGATAGCTACAGACTCATTGTCTCAGTGAAAGCTACAAACTGAGGAGAACTGTTTGCAAGGCATAAACTATATGCTACACAAAGAAAGAGGGCATCTCTTTGACTGTCAGTGTTTTGCCTATGTCTTCAAATGGGTCCCGAGGTCTTTTGGTCAGATTCTGGGTCAAATATTACCTGAAAAAAAGAGTGGTTAACATAGTACGTAAACATGGTGCTTAACGTCCACTGAATCCATAAGGCTTATTAGGGATGGGGATGGGGGGGAGGAGGAGGGGTACGGAGGGGGGAAGAGGGAGATTATATACCTACCATTACGCTGCCACCACCAGAATGATTTCTGCATTAAGATGGGCAGCGATGAGAGCCATTTTAATGTTTCAATAGGAAGTGATGACAAAGTCACAAGACAGTGTCCACAAACCACAACCTTTTTGAAGAAAAAGGAGAGCCGAAGCGGTATCAAACCAAGGTCCTTCTGCTTACCAGCCTAACACCTTACCACTACGCCAAGCCGGCTCACACAGTTAACATCTGCATCTTTTATGTTTTATATCTGCCCTCATAGTTTTGTCATCACCATTATTTTGGTGTTGTCATGGTGGTGAAAGACTGTGCAGTGAAACATGTAAACTCTCAGCAGCTGATCCTTTTCTTCAAACCATAAACTAAACAGTCACGATGGACATCTAGTTGGCAGTCACAGAGAACACAATAAGCTGGACTATGATCAAGGATGTCACTTTCCCCAGAGTTAACATTTCCACATACACTGTGAGTGTGGGTAGTCCCAGGCTGTTCCAGACCAACATAAATTTTTATTTTTTATTTTTTAGCTGTTCCAGATCAACATAAATTCTTCTTTTTTTAAGCACTGGTTAAAAGTTAATGGTTCACTCACTGAATGACCAGCAGGAATCTGTTGTGAGTGAAATGGCACACCTTGTAAGTCTATAATGACCATCATTATCAACTTAGTTTTACAACATACTGCTTTGTACAATAATAAAGATCATGACATCTCGAGTAAATTTACTAACTGCAGCAACAACAACAACAAATCTGATTTGTTCTCGAAACATGGAGGAAATAATGTCTCTGCACAAGTGGACACTGGCACCATCATTAAATGAAGCATTCAATAACCCAGGGACACTGCAGGTCATCCAGCATGCCTTCAGGTACTTTGCATCTTTTCTTCACCAAGATTGAACACAGCTCAGCATCAACACTGGCACACACACACACACACACAAAAAGCATTACATGCTGGCTGAAATCAATGTACAAAGAAAGCAAGTAAACTCCTGCACAGAAAATGCAATAATGTGTATCATGTCACTCCATTCCTAATGGAATCAGACCACTCCAACAGCTGACACCACATCTGGTGCTCATTCATAGGTCAGTCCTTCCAAACAGACACTAAAGTAAAATAACATCCTGAATGAAGTCACCAGAGAAATGAGTGAATCACTGACCACAAAAAAACAATACCGTGCTGCAGACTGCATCATTCATTATTTTCAGCTGTGTGTTGACCAAACCTGACAATTCAGGATGCATTTCTCATGGGCTTCATTTCCTTAACACAGACCTTGGCGGTTCAGACCTGGCGCTGGAGGAGTTGAATCTGGCCACTGCCAGCGCCACACTGGACTTGGCAGCCACTGGAGGCTTCCCAGCAGGAAAACTAGGCTTGGCTGCTACTGCAGGCTTCATCCCCAAAGTGTTAGCCTTAGCATCCCCAGTGCTGGGTTTGGCACCTGCAATGCTGCTCATCGGAACTCGGCCATCACCAGGTAAAGTGCTGGCCTTCTGCTGGTTCCTTTCTACTGCGGTCTTCAGTTCAGCTTTACTTTCAAAGTCTAGACCACTGGCCCATTTCTGACCCTCTTTCTTCTGCAGGTCCCTCACAGCCCCGACTGATGTCAGCTCCTCTTTCTTCATCAAGTCTACCGCTGCTGTTAACGACTTCCTTGCCTCTTTTTTCTGCAGCTGTACATCTGCTGCAGCGTCAACCGGTTTGTGTGGCTCTTTGCTGTGCAAGTCGGCAGCAGTGATAGCCAGGAGTTCCCTGGATTCCTCCTTGTCCAGAGGTTCAGCGTCCAAGACCAGAGAGTCACGGTTGGCAGCGGACTGTCGCAGCAGTGGGTTTCGGCAGATGACCAGGTTGAGTTTGTTGCTGGCCTCGGCGATGAGAGGTACGGTCATGCGGCAGTCAAAGTCCCGTGTCTTGCAGCCGTTCACCTGAGGAAAGGGGGGGGGGAGGAAAATAAATCAGTGTCATTAAGTCTCAGAATTTCTCACCAAACCCAAAGTAAAAATAACAACTAAAACAACAACAAAAAACAGCATCTCAGTTGTAATAAAATAATGAAACAATTCTTCAAAATACTATATCTAAAACAAACAGGAAAGAACTGAAATTTTAGCTTCTAAGAAACTAATACTGACAATGCAATTACAGTGAACATATATATTTTCAGTGCCTGTAGCACTAACTTCTGCTTCAAATGAAGCAATTATTGTATATCACAACTGCTAGACTCAGGTGTAATACAAGTGAACAAAAATAAGAAGACACACTGCACAAACCTGCACTGAAAGGAGTCTCCCTGTATTGGTTTTAATAGTCGGAGAACTCAACAGTGAAGAGAATGTGACCAGCTAATTTACTTATCACCCTCCCACCTCTCCTAATCCAATGACCACCTCCTCCCCTCCCCCAATTTATAAAAAGAAATTGAGGAATGGCAATCAGGTAAAACAAGAGTGTGCCAAGGCTGTAGGGGACTGTGTACACCAGGTACAGTGCAAGAGACAGTGAGACTTGTGGGATCCAGGTGGTATACACATGAGTCACAGCACAGCTGCCAGGATGATGGACAACACTGAGCTTGCTTAAAACATAAAAAGAAAGCTTACCAACAGACAAAAACAGAATAGTTTTTGGAGCGTCAAACAACAAGCAAACTTATATAAGATGCTCAAAATAACCGAATTAATACAGTGGTGGATAGGCTAACAATCGTGTGTGTTTTTTAGGGGGGGGGGGGGGGCTGCACTTGTATAAGAGACATGACAGTGTGAACATTGGGGGAACAGCTGCACATGCTACCATCCCACCCAATATTGGGTGAACTTAAGGATTCTAGCAGAGGAACGCATATATGAACAAACAAGCAGACAGACGGTGGGGACCCAGACATACCTGCAGAATTCTGTCAAAGGCCCTGACCCCTGCACGCTGAGCAGGACTCCCAGTTCTAACAGCACTGACGTATACACCCTTCTCATACATGCCATCCGACAGGCTGAAGCCAAAGTCAGCAGTGGCAGTGGTTTTCTCCACAGTGATGCGGTGCAGCTGGATCGGGGTGGGGGTGAAGATTGTCTGCAGCTGCTGGTCAAAGGTGCGGCTCTGGTGCATCTCCGTGTCCTTGGCACGGGGCTTGACATCATACCTGCATCACAGTGAGCCAAGTAGTGAATAAATCAAAACATACCAGAGGTTGAGAAGTGTGTGTGTGTGTGTGTGTGTGTGTGTGTGTGTGTGTGTGTGTGTGTGTGTGTGTGTGTGTGTGTGTGTGTGTGTGTGTGTGTGTGTGTACAAGGGATGCAGTAACTCTCACCTGGGACATGAGTAAATAAGGGTACATGCAGAATTTGAACATTGTTATACTGTGACTGTGAAATAACAATTTATCGACCTCAGGGTGTTTTCTGTTTGTTTGTTTAACCAGGTCCAAGACAGGTTTGAAGTTAAATCAATTATATATTTTTCATAATCATCCATCATTTGGCCTCCCACTTGTTTTACTGGAATCCTCTTGGTGCAGATTATTTACTGACCATTATCACAATATTCCAAAACTTTCCAATACCTTCGCCCCAGAAGTCATATTTACCAAACTTTCCAGGCCTGAAAAAGCACTTCAGTCTTCCCTTATCTTCTCAAGTGTTTAAAGACCACATGAACCCCACACATGAAGACTCACAACAAAAAAGATCTGCAGTTTCATAATCATCAGAAATAATGATCCAGAAAAGACATGTATCACTGTCCCTCCTACCCTCACTGACAATGTAACCACCTCAATAGCAAGGAACACTGATCATCACCATATATATGGTTAAACTGCTGGATACACACACTTCTCACACTGTTGTGCTGGCTGAACCCCAGAGCACAGACAGGAGAATGTGTCCAAAACTAAAACTTGTCCATGCACACACTTCTCACACTGTTGTGCTGGCTGAACCCCAGAGCACAGACAGGAGAATGTGTACAAAACTAAAACTTGTCCATGCACACACTTCTCACACTGTTGTGCTGGCTGAACCCCAGAGCACAGACAGGAGAATGTGTACAAAACTAAAACTTGTCCATACCGATGCAGAGCATCCTGCGACTTGCTGGCACGTTTGACGCGGGACGTGCTCTGGGAGCGCCTCTCTGCACGACGCTGCAGCTGCTGCCGGGAATCTGACGCATTGGAACGACGGTCCAGACTGAAGGTGCTGCGCTGACGCAGGCTGGCACTGATCTGACGCAACATCTCTGATCCAGAGCTGGCCTCCAGGTCGCCGAGCGTGCGTGCCCAGTCCTCCACTTCCACGCTGCTCGCTTCACTCTGCTGACTCTGCCCGCAGTCCAGGTTGTCGTCGTCATTGTCATTGTCACAACCCCAGTCATCATCCGAGAGATCTCCCTCAGCAAGGCCCTCCCCGCTGCCTTCCAGGGCAGTGGAGTTGCGAGATGGAGGCTGGATGGAGCTTGCCAAGGACAGGCGGTGAGACTGGGGGACGGCCACCACCATGGCCTGCGAGTTTCCAGCTGCTGCATAGCCACCCACATCCTGGCCCAGGCTGTCCCACGACTCCATGGCGCTGTCAATGCTGGGGATGGGTGTGGAGGGTTTGCTGGAGTTCTCCAGCTCCGCTGCCTTGGCTTTGGAACTGTCAGCCACAAAAGGTCGGGCGATTTTCAAGGTGACAATATCCCCAGCACTCTGCAGCATGCGGATGGCTTCTGACAGCGGCTTGTTCTTGGTGGTGCTGTCGTTGATCCCCAGCAGGCGATCCCCAACATGCATTGCTCCCGTTCGCTGTGCCAAGCCTCCTGCAGTCAGCTCAGAGATGATGATGTTGTCCAGCGGGTCTTCTGTCCCAGAGATGGTGATGCCCAGTGGTCCGCCGTGCCTCTGTAGTTGCACCGTGTAGGTGACACAGTCTTTAGTACCTTCCTCAGGGTCATCTCTCTGAAGCTTCAGCTTCACAATGTCATCTGGGAGCTCAAGCAGATGGGCAGCATCCTCCACGGTGCAGGTGCTAAGACACACGTCATTGATGGCCAGCAGCTTGTCACCTGGCTGGATGGACCCACACCTGTTAAAGTAAATAATCACAAAAAATGTAAGACAAAATATACCACTGAGCCACACTACCACCTGTGTCCATTGCCATCACCATTCAGCCACACCTGTTTACTGCCTTCACCATTCAATCACACTTGAGTCCACTGCCTCAACCATTCAGCCACTCCTGTGTCCACAGTCTTGACCATTCAACCATACCTGTGTCCACTGTCTCAACCATTCAGCCACACCACCTCCTCATCATTGTGTTCAACTGCCCAACAACATCCACCCAGCCTACCTGTGAGCAGCACTGCCTCGACGCACATCAGTGATGACCAGTGGGTCTGTGGTTCTTCGCCTGCCCCCCACTGTGATGCCCGTTCCTCCAGAGTTCTTTGCCAACTTCACCACGTACGTCCCACAACTCGGAGTCACAGACTCCGCCACATCAAACTCTATCTCCAGGACGCATCGAGGGCGTGACTCTCGGAGAAACTGGTTGACCTCCTCCAAGGTCCTCTCCGTGGTGTCCATGCCGTTGACCTGAAGGATGCGATCCCCTTCCTGTAGCACGCCGCATCTGGGTGAGGTTCAAGCAAAGCATTTTTATTTTCCATTTGCCACTGCAGAATGCATGAGTTGATTTGTCACACACACACACACACACACACACACACACACACACACACTTCATGAAATAAACAAGAACACTGTATGAATCACAATCACACAAACCCACAGACCTATACAGTTAATCCCTGCAGGCTGTTGTCAATGGATCCAGGAGTATCCCTGTGACAAGTTCACACTCCTCACAAAACAATCCCCACTGGTCAGTGGCTCAGTCACCCCCCACCTTCCTCTCAGCCCCCCCACCCCCAGACAACCCATTCCTCAAGCTTCCCCTCCAGCAGTTCCACACTTATCTATATCTCTCCACACACACACACACTCTCTCTCTCTCTCTCTCTTGAGTGATCTTGGATTTCCTGAGCAAACTTGTGCCAACCAAAACATCCAATACTAACTAACCAAAAAGTGAGAGGACTGTGCTTTCCAGACACTCAGGGTACACAGACATAAGTACTCACTTATCAGCAGCACTGCGAGGTTCTATAGTAGCAATAGTAGGTGGATGCGAAAGGATGGTCGTTGAAAAAACACCCCCTTCCAGAATGATACCCAGGCCCTTCACATCAGCAAACAGCATAACTTCTGTTGTTTCCATGTGGCACACTTGGTTGTTAGCTGTTCGCACTGATGTTGCTGTGGAAACCACTGACACTGAAATCAGATTAATAGACATACTTCAAAGTTTGTGTGTTAGATCCTGTCCAAGATTTCAATCTAAGACAGGCCCTGGCTGCCTTTTAAACAACCAACTACATCTAACACTGTTTTCAAATACACCATGCATTGCATGAACTGCCAAAAGTAGCATTGTGTTAAAATCAGTAGCACAGTGTAGATGCTAGCACTCTGAACTGGTGAGTGAGTCACTGGGTGTGCCAGCAAGTGTACCAATGTGTCAAGTAGTTGTGTCAGCAAATGTAACAATGAGTCAAAAGGGTGTGCCAGCAAGTGTACCAATGAGTTAAGTAAATGGGTGTGTCAGCAAGTGTACCAAAGAGTCAAGTAAGTGGGAGTGTCAGCAAGTGTACCTATGAGTCTCAGCAAGTGTAACACTGAGTCAAAGGGGTGTGCCAGCAAGTGGACCAATGAGTCAAGTGGGTGAGGCCAGCAAGTGTACCAAAGAGTCAAATAAATGGGTGTGCCAGCAAGAATACCAATGAGTCAAGTAAGTGGGTGTGTCAGCAAGTGTACCAGTGAGTCAAAAGGGTGTGCCAGCAAGTGTACCAATGAGTCAAAAGGGTGTGTCAGCAAAGTGGACCAGTGAGTCAAGTGGGTGTGTCAGCAAGAGGGAGAGGGAGTTACCAAACCAGACTGCCTAATGAAAGGAGATCTCAAGAGTCTCCCGAAGTCTTTCCTCAACAGCTAGGTTTTGTGCCCCTAAGATTTCTCCAGAGATACATTTTGTGAATAATCTACAAAAGTCCTTTGGATGAGAATATAAACTGAGCACCTCATGTGCATGGAAAAAAGATTACATATACATGTTAACAATCCTGTAGTCCATGTCAGAGTTCAGTGGATTATGGAAACCCCCAAATAACCCAGCATGCACTGTGTCAGAACCTTCAGAGTGATGAAGTTGGATATTATACAGAAGAAGAATCTCTACAGCCACTCACTACAAGAGTTGACTTTTCTGTCCATGGCCGGCCAGGTGTAC
>OY757547.1:6822698-6839141 GCA_963584105.1 Alviniconcha strummeri | reverse complement strand
ATTGTTTCTTCGAGGCAACACTTTTACCTGACTCCGATCACTGGCTTTTCCTCGTTTGCTTCATTCAAGCCCCGTTCAAAAATCTTTTCATCCAGCCCTCCCATGGTGTTATGGAGTAAATGATGGGACAGTTTAAGAAATGAATTTAAAGTGTGATGAAACATGCGCTAAATTAGCTCTTTAAAAAAAAGGTATACAATAACGTGCCAGTCTCAACTGGAGAACACAGCTCGTTAATAATAACGAAAACAAAACAAGAAATCGTGCAGTCATAACAAGAGTAAAGACCAGTAACACGGTACAGACGCTGTCAAGCGTGCACAGAGAGATGGAAAGGGAGAAAGACAGGAAGGGGTCTACAGGAACTAACGCATTTAAATTGTTTTCATAAGGTCGCGAGCTCCATGGAGGGAGTGGGCGTAAAGCTAGACAATTTCGGCATTTTCAGGGGACAGATAGATAATTGGTGTTAAACGCCAAATCAACCATGGCGGTTATATTTTCACAGCCGTGCCTACCCCCCCCCCCCCCCCCCCCCCATGTGTGTGTGTGTGTGTGTGAAAGGAAGGGGGGAGGGTTGTTAGTGTTAGTGCAAAGTGTCCTGCGCTCCCACCTTGTGTAATAGATGGGCGTTATAGAAATCCCCTTTATTAGTAGTATCATTATAAGTGAGGGAGAGTAGTTGCAGGAGACTAGAGACGAGATTAACACTGATTGCATCGCTGCTCATATTTAACAAAGAACTGAACTTGATAATATTGTTCTGTAAAACCCAATGAACACGTTCATTTGGGATGGGGAGGAGGGGGCCCCGGGGGGGAGTAGGGGGGTTACACACTCGGGGCGGGCAGTATGGGGCGTCGGGTGGGTGGGTGGGGGGGGGTACCCCAATGCAGTGGTGCGATGGCCTAAGCGAACAAAGAAAACCGCTCTAGGTGGACACGAGATAAGAAAGAGAAAAAAAAACGCTGGGTGGAAACATGGAAAAAACTACTTCCTAACATGAACATGCCCCAGCTGCGAGCAGCAACTACAAACCATAATTATAGTATGATGTTTTTTCTGGCTCAAACCAGCGGTTTCTGCTCAAGCTCAAATGGCAAAGTCCAGATTCCATCTACTGAGCTTGCATAAATGCATCGCAAATTGTCCCCACCACGCGCAAACGTATATTGCAGAGATCAAGACTCGTTGGAAGCTCTTCTTCGCCATCTGTTTTTGCAGCTAGCCTGGTTACTGTGTATTATACTTTCAAACGAGACCAGCTTAGCCCCCCCCCCCCCCCCCCCCCCCCCCAAAGCTAAAGCTGTCAGAATAAGTTCACAAAGAGAGACAGACAGACAGCAGAAAATTATGTGTTCATACCAAGTGTCAATTTTTCAAACCCGGCCGGCAGTCATTTCTGCAATGACGAATTAAAATGTATTACCGGCTAGACGGTCTCGTTTGCCTCCTAACCCCCCCCCCCCCCCCCCCAAAAAAGGGGGGGGGGGCGGATTGCCAACAGAGAAATATTATTTGCATGACTGGCCCAGGACATTCGAACGCTCTCTGCCCCAGGACATCTCCATCACGTACATATCGCGTTAGAGGATGCATGCATGGATGATGAATGACACTGAGACAGGTACCACCACGTGACACTGGCTTCTTCGGCTATTCTGACTTTGCATTCACTGCTGAGCACACACACAAAAGTGACGAAACGTGAGGCACATCCTACTTCTTTTTGTAAGTTTCCAAACTTTTTGGTTTAGATGTACATAGTTCTAGCAGTGACAAAGCTATCAGTGCAAAAAGAACAACACTCCACAGACATTTTTGATACGCCTGCGTCGAACAGATTGGAACAACAACAAACTCGAATGCCGACAAACAAGCATTCTGTAAGCACATATGCATTCTATCACATAAGCATTCAAAAGCGTGAATAATGTCGCAATGTTAGCTTGTCTGTGGAATAGAAAAATAACGGTTGGTCTTTCGCTTGTCTACAGAAGATAGCGCATGGTCTTTTGTTTGTGTGAGTCTCCACCCAACAACAACTGGGGCCTTTCAGCAGCAGCGGGCGCGGGTGGGATTGCACTGATAACCAAAACCTGCGCGTGCTTGCGCCCTTGTTTTCCCATGGCTGCATGTCTTCTTTACAAACACGCAGGCACCGTCGTCTTGTCTTACCACGGCCTTGGTTCACTGTTATTGTGGAAACGCCCGACAGCTGCAGTAAGAACAAGTGTTACGATCCGCTTCACTCAGTGTGAAGAACTACATGTATGTATCCTAATGACCAACTCAAGGCTTGAAGCCACCCCCACTCTCCCCATCCGGCAATTACCCTAACAAACCTGAAATAATGCTGATGCGTGTAGAACAATATTTCAACAAAGAGACAGAGGAAAACCTCGCAACAGAAGAAACAACTTACTAAACATACTGGCATGGCACCGCCACGAGACTGGCTCATCCTCACAGACATAACAGTGTTTTTCCAGACTGGCACGTACCAGCAGCTGCAACACCCAACTGCACCATACGCCACGTTTCCCCTGACATTTATCGCATTCATCTCTCCCCCCATTACATTATGTCCCCGGCCTTGGCTCCGCCGTTACTCCCGGTCCCTGGCTGTCACGCAGTCAGGCCGGGACGGTCTTGGCTTTCTTCCCCCTATCCAGTTCCCCGCAGCAAATGAGATTCGTTTCAACTCGGCTGGTCAAGTGCTAGGATTGTCTGTGTCTCTCTCGCGGTCACGCTCCTCTCTTTGCACGCGGTCAAACTGACATTTAATTAGGTTACCGTTTGACGAGGCTTGGCGATAGCGACTCAGCCGGGCCTATCTCCAGCCGCTCGTTCTCTGTGCTTCGTCTCGTTCAAGCGGCGCTGTTGTGAGACGAGCATTATCTTCCGCAGGGGTTCGCCGCTGAACCAATGATCCAATAAACTACTAACCAAACACTCGTTTAGATAGATACGATAATGGTGTTAAGCATACAATATTATATATTATATACTGTATATAATATTATATATATTATATACTGTCATTTCCATCCGACTCAGTTTATTACTTAATTTTGACTTTCCCTGGATTGCATCTTAAACTGATGCTTTGGATACCAGAAAGAAGGCTGTGCGTAAAGTGAGAAATTGGTGGAGGAAGTTGTATCATCGTCTGATCGTGTTGCCCTAAAACTAACTAAAGCATAGCTGACATTCCTTTAGATCAATGTTTTTCTTTCAGTCTAAAGACTACCAAAACTTGCTGCAGACAGTTGTGTTTGTGCTGATGTGTTAGAGGGCAGGGCGGCATGGCCGGTGAAATTCAGTAACATTTAAAACTGTGAAATAATAATAGTGGCTTTACCGCCACTCGCAAGCGACGATAACTGACAATGCAACACACACACACACACACACACACACACACACACACACACACACACACACACACACACACACACACACACACACACACACACACAGCTGTATAGCCGGTAACAGAAGCACTAACATATGTACTTGCAAAATACCCGCACTGCTGAATGGCAGGCAGCCCAAAGAGCAGCAAGTTTAGTTACCTGATTGGATGCGCTCAAGAAAGGGCAAACAGACAGGAAGATACATTGGGCTCCTGTCAGCTATAACAGATATACAGGACCAGTGGCAAGGGCTGCACAACACTTGTTTCTGACGGTGTGGATCAACAGCAGCCACGAATTAGGCTAGACTACTGTGCAAAACACATGCCGGAAAGCACCACCTACTTGTGAGCTTGCAGAATATCATTCCTGTAGCTCAATCCAACCCTCATTCAGGGGGAAGATATTCTCTCTCTCTCTCTCTCTCTCTCTCTCTCTCTCTCTCTCTCTCTCTCTCTCTCTCTCTCTCTCTTTTTTTATTTTTTTAACTGGCTAATATATTAACAATAACAGAAATTAGTGCCAGTGCTCTTTTGCAGGGCTGACGTCAGCTAGGGTTGTGGGTCTATCCCAACAGAAATTCAACCAAGAAAAGGGTTCACACCAGTTCAACATGACGCACTTTAAATCTAGCCTTCAGCAGAAATGTAAGGAACTTGGGGCGAACTTCTCTCCGGTTCTCATATTATCATCAATTCGTTTAGTCCAATGTGAATCATAATATCTTTAAGACTGTTCAACATGACGCACTTTAAATCTAGCCTTCAGCAGAAATGTAAGGAACTTGGGGCGAACTTCTCTCCGGTTCTCATATTATCATCAATTCGTTTAGTCCAATGTGAATCATAATATCTTTAAGACTGATATGATGCAGGTGTCCTGCCAGTAGACAATGCAAATAAGATGCAGAAATTTAAGAAAAAAGTGAAGTACAAAACTGATTCTTCATTATCAGTAGTGCAACCTTTGGCAAACTTCCACCACATTCTTTCAAAAAGCAAAACAAAAGTTGCACAAGAAAAAGCAAGAAAGGCGGAAAGGGGGGGGGGGGGGAGAGAATGCTTCATTAAATTTTGCTGAAAACAAATAAATACACGTAACAACTAACACTACAAAAGAAAAAACAATGAATAATGAATGAGATATAAGTGCTCATCGCTATTGGTGCTGTATAAATCACCTCTACTATTGTCACAAATTAATTATTCATGGGGCTCAACTAAGTTCAACTTATTAGCATCTCTGTCCATAAAACATGTTTACATCTCTACAACAGTACTGGGAGGAAAGGTTTCAGACACTTAGACACAGTAAGTAAGTTGGTGTTTTACACCCAGTCAATCAGTGCGGTTATACCAGGGCGATCACTTAGACACTAGTATACAAAAATAACTTTAAAAAATAAAACAGGCCATCATCACACAAAGCTCCTTTTAGCTTCAATAGTGTAGTTCTTTCAGAATATATATCACACAAAAAATATTTTGCTGTGGTCCATGTAACATAAAGTATAATTTTCTTTAGCTCAAATTGTCAAAAACAGCAGCTCTTGATCTCCAAGTTTCACATGATACAAATGTATCAGCAATGTTTAAATTATATAATTTATTGCTGTTCAGACACTGCAATCAATGCCAGTCTGCAAACAATAATATTACTAATATATAATGCTGCTTCTATTATTACTGTTACTACAGTTGGTGTGGTACTCCTGCTAAGAGACTGTGGTATTTTGTATCAGGGACTCCATTCTAATACTAACAGTAATATCAATAGTAGTCAATATTGTTTGCTTCGATCCATTTAAAAATAGGAACCAAACCCAGGACACATCAATAGGAAAAGAATAAGGAATATGCTCACAACAGTTTTTCAGTAGACTTCTGGCCTAGTTTGATCAAAATCAACTTTTAAATGTTGTGCTGGACATGGACAGGAGTGAGGCCATTTTGACTTGGTGTGAGACTGTGTTGATACAATGATACAGACTAATGTCTTCAAGCTCTACAGGCTACTAGTGTTTGAATACCATCAAGTAGTTTAAGTCTGAACAATAGACAGATAGATAGATAGATAGATAGATAGAAAATGTGTCCATGCAATTTTTGTTTGCTTGAAGGTAGCCAGCATTCATTCTCACCAAACCATTTGAGTATTTCATTGTCTAGGGATGCTAGGAACAACACTAACAAATTAAAGTAGGTGCATCCATTAGAAAAATGCTGAGTTACTTTTTGTTTAATGCTTTAAACACAGGATTCTGACAACATTTACCTCCAGTGGGTTTGTGTGTGTGTGTGTTGGGGCGTGTGGGGGTGGGTGGGAGTGGTTTTTGCGCTACTGCAAAAGGAACAGTACATGAGCTTCATTCTGTGCACCCACCAGTGTCACTACTTATCTCCCAGGAGCATGACTGTACTCTCAGTGGCTAATTTGATGCAGACAAAGAGGAAAACTAAGCTGATCTGACAACTTAAAAAGAGATCTTTGGCATTTCCTAAAAACTCTTTACTCTTGCACTAGTGGCAAAGAAGCAAAATAGTGACAAAAATTTCAGGTGCCATAAGGTTTACCAATTGATCTTTTGAGTTTTAATTTCATAGAATGGTTTGACTTAGGAAAGCTGAACTTGAATTTTGTTGTTGTTGCTGACCTTGCTTCACCTGTGAAAACAACCAGAAGTTTTACTTTGTGGTAGCGACACAAATTGTATATATGTACCAGCATATGACTGTGTATGTATATACATATATGTGTGTGTGTGTGTGTGTGTGTGTGTGTGTGTGTGTGTGTGTGTGTGTGTGTGTGTGTGTGAGTATGTGCATAGACCAAACATGACTCCATTTTTGTTTTCTCTGAACTAACATTCACATTTAAAAAAAAATCTGACACTGAGTCAGTGACTGAGGTACTGATCAGTGTGGCAAATGGCTGAGAGTTTCTTCAGTACAAGGTGATCAGAAGTCCTAAATGTCACTGAAACTCAAGGCATGCATCCATGCACTCACATCAACTTCTTAAAATGCAAGAAAGTTGTTTGCAGGTCACCTGTTGCCAGAAACATGTCAGCCTGTCAGAGTCAAACCTTTGGGCCAACACAGCACATGCTTTGATGCCATGGTCACACAGTTCATGCTCCAAATGTGGATAACTTTTCACATCAAACTCATTTGCAAATTATACTGACAGTAACTGAGCAAGTCCAGATCATATAATGTCATCTGGTCCAGCAGCTGTCAAAGTTAATCTACGCTATGGCAACCAACTTTTCACCCTGATGAGAAGTAAACAGTGAGAAACAGTGACAGGAGTTTATGGACAATTTGCTAACGTGCTGGACTGTAAATCCAGTGGCCTGGGTTTGACACCTTAACACAACAGAATAAAGGTCCAGTTTCAGTTCTTCTAGGCCAACACTTGTGCAGTGTGCCGCTCTCTCTCCTTTGAGTGTGTGGAATGAATGTACACTATATAGCACTGTTTCAGCTTGCACACATTAAAGATCCCATGTCCATCTTTTGATCTGAGGTCTTACAGCTGGTGGCATGAAAACATGTGCACATAAGTGGCACACAATAAGAATACTTTTCAACAGAAAGAGTTTAAATCAAAATGCTGACTGTGGCTACTCAGTCCTAACAAAAGAAGAAGCAAGGAAAGAGAAAAAATACTGTCTAAAGTCAAGAATCAACTCCCTTGTGTGTTAATTCTGCACTATGAGTATGAGCACTCTGGGCCCTGTTCTGTTTCAAATTGTCTAAACTCCTAAATTAAACTGCATTCTTTTATACTGATCTCACCCCCACCCCCCACCCCCCAGTCTCTGCATGTGTGTGTGTGAGTGTGTGTGTGTGTGTGTGTGTGTGTGTGTGTGTGTGTGTGTGTGTGTGTGTGTGTGTGTGTGTGTGTTTGTACACGTGTGTGTGTGTGTGTGTACATGTGCATGTGCAATAAACACATGGGATCAGTTTGACACTGAGCATTGCATCAGAAGTTACTATTCTGTGCGAAGTACACAGATTTTCTTTTTGTATTTGCGACCCCTTGCGTACAACGGCCTACAAGTACAACTGCATAATATATGCAGCAGTATAGTACTGTCTGATGTTCTCTGTGGTCAAAGTACTGAAACTGAAACAGCCCGTGCTGACAAAACCACAGAACTTCAACAACACCATTTGCTCCAAATGAATAACAGCGAAGAGACCCACATACAGAACATAATTATACCGTGAGGCAGAACTTCTGAATGGGGCCGTTCCAGTTTGTTTTTGACAGCCGCAGCCTTAAGAAGCAGCAGACGCTAGCGGCGAAAAACTGCAATCAAAACGAAACCTCAACAAAACTCACGTGTTTCGTAGATCGATCCTCTGAGACAGTGCGGTCTCCAGCCAGGCATTCTGCAATCGATCTGTAGTCGTCAACGTCACACAAGCAGCGCCATTCTACACGAAAAACCTGCTGCCATCAGCACCCTTGCTTCTCGCATCTCCTCAGTTTGGCAGACCGCCGTCTCGTTTGTTGAGAAAAGTTTCGTCTGACACCTCTTAGCACGACTGCAGAGTAACGGGCCCTGCTGGTTTCGGCAAAGTAGAGCGCGCGGTTTGAGGTCCTGTTTGGGTTTTGTGATAATATTTTGGGTGGTTTGTAATTGGATTTTAACGTCCTGTCAACCACATGGGCAATATGTTTTTTAATGTCTGAATCTACTACAGCATTTGAGTCGTTTGACTTCTGTCTTGGAGTCGCACTAATCCAATTTAACCGATTTCCCGCTGGGATGATGAGCCATATCTATATCTATATATATATATACCGCTCATCATCCCAGCGGGAAATATATATATATATGCTCACACACACACACACATGCGGTATATATATATATGCTCTCACACTGACACACACACACACACACACACACACACACACACACACACACACACACACACACACACACACACACATCGTGCGGTATATATATATACCTTCCTGCACGGTGCGGTGCACATATTATATATATATATACCTTCCTGCACGGTGCGGTGCACAGGAGTCATAGGGAGCCTTGTTTTTCTGTAGATATATATATAGTTGTTTTAGTTGTTAATCACGGTTGATCCTAGCTGCTAAGTGGTCGCTGCCGACTGACAAAGCCGCAGCCGAGTGTAGGTTTTCAGCCGGTTGTTTCATTTGTCACTCTGTGTTGTTTTGGGGGGTCGTTTCAGTGTTTGTCAGTTTAATCTTCAGTACTGACAAAAGAAGAAGAAAAGAAAAGAAAAAAGGGGTGGTGGTGGGTGTTTTTCCAGTTTCAGAGGCCTCAGCACAGTACTTCGCGGCACTTTCACTGAGTTATGACCGCGGCCTTAATGACTTGAAGTTGCGATTACCGTTCCGGCCAGACTTACTCACTGACTGACTCGACTTGAGTCAGTCTAGCGGCTCCATATGTGTTTGTCACTACCGTACTGAAGCACCTAGCATATAAGGCACTAAGTGAAAGATTCAGAACGACGGGCCTACCATGGACAGTGACAGTGAACGGCCATGCCACTAGCCGTGACTGAATGACACTCCGGCCGTACTAGTAAACTACGCTACAAATCTGACAAAAACTCAGGACTGCCGCTCCCAGTACTATGGGCTGAATGGCATTCGCGGCCACCCAGCTTGAAATTCCCGACTGACTCAGTCTGCACTGACCGTCGGTAAAACCGAATCAGTGGTGGTCAAATAGAAGGAATCAATTTGAACACTGCACAGTAAAATAGCAATATTACCAAAAGATGTTAGTTTGGCCGGTCGGTCGATGACCGTCGCCGTTTCAAGTCATTAAAAATGTCAGTAAATCGCTATTCCAAGCGGCTTCGACAACGAGTCACAGCGGCCGGCACAAATGCAACTCACAATTAAACTTTGTACGAATACCAGTCGCTTTTCAGTCAACACTGACTGACTGAATGATCAGTAGTAGCCGCGGCTAAAAAACAAAACAAAACAAAAAAACACTGAGAAGACGAAACGCGCGGCCGGTTCGGGTGAACTACACTGACGTGCTCGCGGCTTCGGTGGCCTACAACAGAAAGAAGCAAGCGGACTAAAAAGGGCAGCAGAACACCGTGGGGCTGATTAGCAACCACCTGTTGAACCCGGCCCCATCTCACCTCACGCTGACCTCAGTCGGCGAGTAGTGATCAGCGCAAAGGCAGACGGGCTTTGATCAGCGGAAACTCAGTGCATGCACCATTCTGGCATGCTAATGTCCCTCGGCCTTCTGTTTAAACTCGATAGGTCTTCACTGAGCATGTGGCATTGGTCACTCATTATTTGCGCTCTCCCTTAGCCGCTTCGCCCTGATATACCGTACTGGTTGACTGACTGGGCGTAAAACACCAAGTTACTTACCTGCCTTTAGCTGCGGCCAGTGTTTATACTCCTGCTTCAGAATCGTCAGTTTTTGTGACTTGATATCACCGCACTGGTTGCCTGGGTGTAAAACACTAAGTTACTTACTTACTTACGTGACTTAATTATCACGTGTCGTTTGTGTTAAAATTATGTGTCCGTGTGCACTGCCGGGACATCAACTACACTGAGTGGCCTATCCAGTCATGACATGGTGGCTGCGGTGAAAACTGGAACTCGGTGACATCGACAATTCGCAGTTGGACGCACATGACATTCCTCACACCTTCTGCTGAGATTGGACGCGGATACAGATCGTTTTCAAGTAGCATGGATTTACGCGCAGTGGCCGGAACAAGTCAGTAAAGATGGTGACTAAGACTCACATGGGGCGGGGGGGGGGGGGGGGGGGGGTCTTTAAAACTCACACACAAAAAGAAATAAAGGCCAGACCGGCTGCTCCCCTATCTACAGCAGGCTTTTGTTGTTGGTGGTGGTGCTGCTATTTTTGTTAATGTGAGGGGAGAAGGGGAATATTACGCGCAGACTACGCGCTAAATAGTCTGCCTTGACGGTTTGTCTGCACCCCCTCCCCCCACCACCACCACTCTCTCTCTCCCCCCCCCCCCCCCCCCCCCTTCCCGTGCGAGATTGCCTTAGCTCCTCCCTCCCGTGCAAATTGCCTCCCTATGAAGACGGCTTCAGTTGGGACCCGTACCTGTTGAGCACAACTAATCGCACTGAACGTTTCACAGCGAACGCCGCTCCATTCTTTTGTTTCAGGCGATGCCCCCGCAGACCCCCGCAGCATGGAGTTCCGTGTGGAACTGGTCCAGGGCGCCCTTCTCCAGCTGGACTTCCTGCACATGGTCTCTCAGCAGCCAGCTCTTCAAACCCCCGCCGTCCTCAAACGGGCATTCTTGCGCTACGAGCGCCTATGGCTCCCCCTGGCGGCCAAGCATGCCGGCAGCAAACCTCTGGTCGCGCCGCTAGATATTGAGTGGGCGTGGCACTGTCACCTACTGGCACCGCTGGCCTATGAGAAGGATTGTAAGAACGTCGTGGGTACCATCGTCGACCATCAGCTGGTGTCTGGCAAAGAGCGTGAGACGTTGCTCAAACATACACTGTCACTGTGGAAGCAGGAATACCCGCTGGAACCTTTCGAACTTGGCCTCAGCGGAACAGGCAGCGTGGAGGGGGCGAGTGGGGACGCCGGATTCGCTGGTGGTGATCACAGTGCCTCAGAACCCTCGAAGATTTCCTACGACGTCGTCTCGGCCGCCTCTCGCCAGAAGGTGTTCTTCTACCAGGTGAGCCTGCCTCACTACCGAGACACTCGTTTCCTGACCTACAGCCTGGGGCGTTACAGAAAGTTCCTGTACCTGAAGCAGCAGAACCCCGACCTCTTCATCGTGCCGTGCTACGACATCGACCTGCTCTGGCACACCCACATGCTGCACCCGCCCAACTATAAGGCCGACATGGAAGCCATCCTGGGCAAGACCTTCCCCCACGACGACTCCGTCAACGACCGCAGCAACGGATCCCGGCTGAACTCATCACAGACGCAGACCCAAGCACTGTGGAAGCGACACTTCGGGGAAAATTTCTCTCTGTACGGCTCTATGTACCGGGGAGACCCTCCGAATGGAAAGCTGCATGGCGTGACGGACGAGCAGTACGCCATGATTGCTACCAAGATCTGCAGACTCCGTTTAGAAAACCTGCATCTGAGGATCCTGCCGCATACGAAGGGCAAGCTGACGCTCAAGTTCCTCACCTCAGCCAACAAGAAAGCCAGGAGCTCCTTCGCTAACCTCCAGGTGGAATCCCTTGGTCACAGCGTGGCGCAGATCTCCAACTTTGACACGCGAGACGCCAACGGTGTGAAGTTCCAGCTGGTGGAGAACGTGGGCTTCGCCTGCTTTGGGTCCCGGGAAGTAATGGCGGAGAACGACGTGGAGGTCCTCACCATGATCGACTCAGCCAGCGCAGGAGGCGGACGTTCTCTCACAAATTTGTCCAAATCTGTGCCGTTGGGTCAGGTTGGTATACGGTGCGCATTGCCACAGTTTAAAATCTGAAGCCGGGCTGTGAGTACTTCTCAATACAGGACGATGATAAGATGATGACGACGAAGACATGCAGAGCGCGAAAAAAAAAATGTCCATGCAGCATACAGCATATTCACTTCTCTTTCAAAAATCAAAGACAAAACAAACAAAACGAAGAAAAAGAAGACAATAAAATGAAGAGAAGAGTCACTGGTGCACAGTCTGAGCAGATAATTTTTTTTGTTTTTTTGTTTTTGAGGACAGGCATGTCTTCAGGTTTTTTATTAATGTAATGTAACGTAAACGTGTATTTATTAGGCGCTTACATCTAACGTGAGCCCGGTAGAAACTTAAAAGCGCCCTTCAGATTATGCTCTCTCAGAGTGAAGGTCAAACTGATGTGATGGACAAGGAACTGTAGGCCGTATCAGTCTAAAGTCGTTCACTCGGAAATGGCTAACAAAACTTCGAAGAATCGGACATCTGATTGACTCTAACAACACATACCAGTTTCTGGTCGAAGAAAGAATAGAAAGAATGGAGCTGAACTATGAAATGCGAAGACAGACAGTTGAAATTAGAAAGTCGTGTCAGATTTCTTGGCAGTACGTGAAACGTGCAAAACTATATCCTTATCTACCACAGGCGCTAAAGAGCGAACCTTGGATAGTTTTGTGTTTTCAGCAGAGGAGACTTCAGTGTCTACCTCGGTAGTTGGGGGTGGATGGTTGGGGGGGGGGGGAGGGGGGAAGGAGAGGGGAGGCGTGACGTGGACATTAATTATGCAGTGTGACTTAGTACTTGCATGACTGGATTGCTTGACCTTTTTTTTTCTTTTTTTTCTGGCACTTGATACTGTAATTCTGTCAGTATATATTATTCCCCAGGACAACCAGCTGTCTTTCACGGTCAACATCAGTCGCTTCCGGAGAGGCCCGATAGTCTTGGCACTCTTCAACTCCGACTTTCGGAAGGCGGTGATGCCAGAAAACGTCGAGTCCATGTGGGGGCCTATTCCGTTTAAAGCACTTCCACCAGGAACCGAGAACAAGTGTGACGTTGCCTCACACAGGTTGGTGAAGGTAGAACATCACGATTGGCAGAAACTGGGAAGGCGAGGGGGGGGGGGGGGGGGGTCGCTACCAACATTTACTAGAGTCCATGCAGAGGGGTGTGTGCGTGTGTGGTCTCTTTTACTTGCTGGAAAATGGCCAGACTCTCGAACATAACATGCTTTGAGAACGCAAGAGTCTCTAATACTCAAGGACAGTAGCATTAGGTTCATTTGGACCTGTCCTTGCTATACGACGAACACAGCACGAAGAGAAAATTATACAATCATTGTCCACCAGTATGCACAGAGGAGAGATAGATCTACGCTATTTGCAAGAGAATGATATTTAAGCTGTCAGTGACATGGTTTTGTTCAGGTTGGTGAACCACACGGGTTCTGTGGTGTTCACCTGCCGCGTGATTCATAGCCTGCCGCTGCTGCAGTCTGTTGTTCACGTCTTCTATCAGGACAAGATGGCCGCCGTGGCTCACCTCGTGGGTTCCGACACCCTGCCGCTTCCGACACAGGTATGTATGTGTGTGTGTGTGTGTGTGTGTGTGTGTGTGTGTAGCCAATTCTGCACGAGGCGGCCGATCTTCCCAAATCTTCATGGTGTTGATGTTGCTGGTATCGTTATTCATCGTGTGGTGGCGTAGGCAGCTGTGAATGACAACGACAACGCCGACGACAACGACAAGGGAAAGATGATCGATGAAAAATGGACCTAATGACGGTGATAGAATCTTACTGATAATCCAGGTCAAGTACTTCTTTATTTCATTCAAAGGAAAACGTATGTGCCAGACGTGAGTGACAAACAATGTGTGCAAAATCCAGAAACATTCATCAAGGCGATTAAACAAAGGCTCATTGATTGCCATAGCCAGAACTGGCATGAGCACATCAGTAATAGTACCAGATTTACCATATATAGGATGCTTAAGATCTCCATTTCCTTAGAACAGTACTTCACCTCTGTGACAAACAAACACATTAATGACGTTTTGATAAGATTCAAAATGGAGGATCCAACATACGTACCCACAAACTAAGATATGCTGTACACACGGCAGGTGATCTGATGTGTCCATTATGTAACACGGCGTACGAAGATGAAATGCATACCTTATATTATTGCAAATTTCTAGATGACCCGAGACAAAAATATATTCCCAGAAAATATAATATAAGCTACTCTTAGACGAATGATGCAAGATAAAAGTTGTCTTCACGACCTAGGCAGATTCATCCATCACTCAAATAAACGCAGCGAGGTATCACCAGGTTCACAGCAAGCTTCCTTTCCTGGAAACGAGGTTTAAACCTTTAATGTGATTTCAAGAATGTGTGTAATCTCCATTGTGTATTCTCTCCCCTTATTTTGATGCCTACTTAGGAGCAAAGATGGAGGTGTATGGATCCCCTCCCCCTCTACCCACTTGTCTACATCGAGGGTATTTTGCTGCTTTTTTTCTTTTTCTTTTCTTTTCCAGGGTGGGGTGCTTGCTGTTTTTGTTATTGCCGTTGTTTGTTTTGTTTTGTTTTTGTTCGTGATTGTTTCTTTTTTATGTTTCTTTTTGTCTTGTCTATTTGTTTAGTGTTGTCTGTTAACTGTTTTGTATAGGTGGTATGTGCATGTTTATAATCATACCATTTGTAATGGGTCAAGTGGTCTAAAATAAAACATTCTGAGTTGAGAGTTCTGAGTTCTCTCTCTCTCTCTCTCTCTCTCTCTCTCTCTCTCTCGTATTTTATGCCTGTAAAAAACGCGATACTTATGTGCTACTGAAATAGACTGGTTATAGTCTGATGATTCCTCTAGGGTCAAATGTCCAACGTGGCAACAGGTCAGACACTCTTAACCATGCCATCCTGTACCTAAAATGGCCAGAACTTGAGCTTGCACAGTCATCCTCTTGAAGCAGCTCTGCTCCGCCAAAGGCAATACAGTACATACATACATACATACATACATACATACATACATACATACATACATACATACATACATACATACATACAGACAGACAGACAGATAGACTCTTTCCAAGGCTGGGCAGAGCAGGGACTGCTTATGACCTGTAGTCCAGTCTGTCAGTAGCTCTGCTTGGGTGAAAGGGATGGTCACTTCATTCACAACTGAGGCGCCTACTTCTTCAGGGCAATCATCAACACAAATTTCTATAATTTTCACGTCATAGGGTGGCATGGGGAAAGTCGTCCAAACAGGCACGTTTGATGTACATGCACGCTTCGAGACACGATTCTGTCATCTTGACTCAACCAACACAAACTGGTTTGGGTGTGTAGACACCTTCGACCAATGCAGACTAGTTTACAGCATGACTACCCGTGTGATCTCATGAATATGTAACAGACTAATTTGCTTTTCCAGATGCTATGTGATTGGGGGCAATTTCGATCAGTTTGGGGGAATTTCGTCCAAACATAAAGAGAACACATTCAACGAAAGGAAATGGCTAAGAAAGACACCTCAAACCAGTAATTTGTTAAGTTTAATATTTTCAGAGAGACTAAAATAATATTAACCTTTTCAGCATAAACGTGGAATTAGAGTAAACTCAATACGTATTTTATGAACCTGACCAAAGTGCTTTATTTGGAAGACCTAACTGGACCAGTTCACAAAGTTCTTTCATTTCATTGTTTACCCTGCCCCCCTTTCGGCTGAGATCAACATTTACCCATTCCTTTCAACTGTCAGCAAGTCCCACTCCTTCATGTTACTGTTGGCGAGGTATTAAAAGCGACGGGTGAACAAAAAGGGTGAATTTTCCACTGGTGGTGTGGGCGAACTTCCCCCAAGCATAATATTATTTATGTTGGGGAAATTCGTCTTTTTACTTTGTGCAAATCTTTTTTGTTTTGTTTTTTGTTTTTGCTGAAAATAAGTGACGTATATCGATTCATCAACTTTTGATAAATGTGTGAAAACTAAATTCGATAGACTTTTTCAAGCACTGAACTTCGAGACAAACATCAGCTAACAGTGTGCCGGTCCTTATAATTGGGTATAACCCACGCTATGGTTCGTTGCCAAGCGACCATCAAGACTCCCAGAATAGCAGTTTTTTTCCATACACTACTTGTAAAATCGAACTCATTGGTTGCTTTGTTTGTGGACTGTCCATTATGTAGCTGATGTCACAGTTTGGAAAAGTTCACCCGTAGAGGTTGATGCATAGTGTTGAGTGCAGTCTAGAGGGTGTTTCGATGGCCGAAGTTCCCCCAACCGAGCGAGTGGACGAATTTTCTCCAGGCCACCATATTTAATTACATAGTTAATGTTTTATCGTGTTTATGGTCAACGGGTTAGGTGAATTCTCAAACTGAATTCTCGAACTTCCTGTGTGACAGATTTATCGAGACTCTCTCTTCTTTCTTTTTCTTCTTCTTTTTTTTTTTTTCTTTCTTTTTTTCTTCCTTTTTTTTTTTCTTTTGTATTCTGGTCATATTTCTGAAAAAGCCTGTCTAAAGAGGAAGGTCT
>OY757547.1:6795734-6822498 GCA_963584105.1 Alviniconcha strummeri | reverse complement strand
AGCTTCCCCCTCCGCCAACCCCAGGGATCTCGGTCCCCGGTAGCAGCTAACCTCTCCGGAGACAAGACGGCGTTAAATAAGTCTAAGCAAAGATTATAAATACGTTTATAATGTATTTATAATCTTTGGTCTAAAGTAGGCACGATTAGCAACAACCAATCACAGGTCTCGTTTGTTCTGACAGGGGTTCCCGGCAAGCCAGGGACCGCGGACACTCCAGCCGTAAAAGGTGTCAAAGGTACCCCAGGGAAGCCGGGTTGTGCCGGAACGCTGATAATCCGGGTGTGGCTTTGTAGAGAGGATGGCTGGCGTACCATCGAGATGCCTTATCTCAAGAACAAGTATTCCATCACCTTCGACTATTTCGCCGCCAATCTTAAGAATGGTTCGGTGGAGGTATGTTGGTGTTTGTCTCCCTTACGTATCGAAAAAGGTCGGCGTTTGCTGGGTCACTTTCTAAATTAATGATTTGTTTTAAATCCCGTTTCAAATGTTCGTGTTTTTCTCCCTTTCCCAATGTTTGTTCTTGTCTCCCTTTTCAGACCCAGTGTTTGTCTCCCTTTCCGCAACGATCGAATAAAAAAATAAAAAAATAAAAATACAGATGTCCGTGTGAATTTAATTGTTGTTGTCGCCGGAAACGGCTTGTCTCTTTTTCTGCATTCGTACCCTGCGTCCCATTATCTTCAGATTCTATGCGGTGATCACTCGTTGAGTTGCAGCGGTCACAAGAACATTCCCAAGGCAGATTAACCGAGTTTATAAAGCCTCTACATTCCGGCAGAGACTTTCCGCTGCAAAGTGAAACCAACGTTAAGCCAGTTTTAGAAGAAAAAGAAGCTGTGACGATGAATACTGTCCACGCAGCAGACGAACTGGCTTCCATCATAAATTTAGCTCTTTTTTTCACTTTTGTCCAGGTTTTGCTCTGCATGCGAGAGATGTGTGCGCACATACACATAAGCGCGTGCGTGCTGTCCAGGTTCGAGCGGCAAAAGAGAGGAAGCAGAAAACTGGCCTTGACACTCGCCGTGCAGGGTCTGGCAAAAAAACTGGCCCTGGTCTTCAGCATGTCTCTCTTTCTGTACAGGCAAAGGGGAAGAGACTGGAACTGGCCCTGTTCTTCTGCGCGTCTCCCTTTCTGTCCAGGTATCTCCCGGCAAGGAGGAGGTGGCAGAGAAACTGGCCCTGGTGTTCAGCGTGTCTACCTTTCTGTCCAGGTATCTCCCGGCAAGGGGGAGTTGGCAGAGACTGAAACTGGCCCTGGCGTTCAGCGTGTCTCCCTTTCTGTCCAGGTATCTCCCGGCAAGGGAGAGATGGCAGAGAAACTGGCCCTGGTCTTCAGAATGTCTCCCTTTCTGTCCAGGTATCTCCCGACAAGGGACTGGAGGTGGCAGAGAAACTGGCCCTGGTCTTCGGCGTGTCCCTCCTGCACGTACTGTGCCAGCCTCGACCCAAGGACTGGACTCCCGGCCAATCGCTGCGACCCACGGAGTCACGTGGTGAGCGGCAGATCAGCTATGTGCCCTCCGAGGACATGATCTTCTTGGGGGCCATGGGTTTTCTGCTGGCCACCCCCTCCAACCACTACATTTACAGTTCCGGTGGTGTCAACACACCGGAGGGATTGGGATGCTCTGTGACTGACGGAATCGGAGGCGAGTGGGCGAGTGGCATTGACCCCGTAGACTGTAGCGGAGTCAGCGAAGGGGCTGGAGACGGCGGCGGAGGCGGATGCGGGGGTTGTGGTGGCTGTGGGGGTTGTGGGGGTTGTGGTGGGTGTGGAGGTTGTGGGGGTTGTGGGGGATGTGGGGGGTGCGGGGGTTGTGGAGGCTGAGGCGGTGAAAACAGTTGCTGGGGCCCAAACAGAACAAATGTGGAGATCAATACTTTTCTAACCGGAGATTTTTCAGATTTTTTTTTCTTTCTTATTTTTCTTTTTTTCTTTTTTCTTTCTTTTTTTTCTTTTTTTTTCTTTTTTCTTTCTTTAAACTATTCAGTATACGCTCGTTACAGTGACGAGTGGTGTTTCTTCGCCTGTGTTTTCCACCACAACAAAAGGTTTTGTATAAAAAATACTTATTTCTTTTTATTTTATTTACACACTGCTATACTGCAGTACGTTATCTCTACTGCCGAGAGTCAAAAAAATATAAACTGTGACCAATTCTGTGTGTCTTCCTCCAACCCCCCACTCCGCCCCCAATTCTCTCTCTCTCTCTCTCTCTCTCTCTCTCTCTCTCTCTCTCTCTAGCTGTCTCTGTCTCTCTTTCTCTGGAACTCTCTCTCTCTGGAACTAACTCTCTCTATATCTATCTCTCTGGAACTCCGTGCCTCAGAATATAAAATCCTGCCTATTTATCTACTTGTTTCAAACATAATGTGCACAAACATATTTCTGAGTACGTTTCGTCAAACTTGGACAGACCTTTTCTTTTTTCTAATGTTGCCAAGCACATCTAACATTACAGTATTCCTCTCGCTGACTCATTCACGCGTCTTTATATGATTCTTCTTCTTCTTCACATGTATATCCTGCACTATCCCTCTTCCTCTTGGTCACAGTATACACATTTTCGTTTTTAAGCTTCGTCAAATTTAAGCATAATTATTGGAGCCTGGGCTGATTTTCAGAAATGAACAGTGCAAGGAAAGCGTTAGCTTTTTGTACATACTTATACACATTTTCGCTATTTATATAATATGATTTATTCGTTTAGTTATTACCTTCCCGCAGATTATGCTGTTTTATTCTGAACAAAACATCAACAGCTTAGTTAAACGGGTCTGAATGTCAAAAGTAATAACAATATATTGTTCAGTGTCATTCCAAAATTTCTTAATCGTCGGACAGTCGAAAAAAGAAGCGTTCAATGTAATCTGCTACATCGTTACAATACGAGCACAACTGATCATCTCTCACTTTCATCTTGCAAAGTAATATTTTTGTGGGACTTTTAAATATGATGCAAAATTTTCTACTGTAGAACTCGTAGTCTTGTTTCTTTCGTTACTGATGATGGCAATGACAATAAATGATATGTCTGTCTATTTCTAATGTAATGTAATCTGTCTGTCTGTCTGTCTGTCTGTCTGTCTGTCTGTCTGTCTGTCTGTCTGTCTGTCTGTCTCTCTGTCTCTCTCTGTCTCTCTCTCTCTCTCTCTCTCTCTCTCTCTCTCTCTCTCTCTCTCTCTCTCTCTCTCTCTCTCTCTCTCTCACACACACACACACACACACACACACGAGAGCGAGCGAGAGAGACTGAGAGGGTGGTCTTAGAAACTATTAGGGTAAAAGGAAAGGAAATCATGATGTGAGCGAAAGGAAAAAATCAATGCTATGCACTTTGCGAAAGCTCCAATGAATGAATTTCAAGATCATGACGTCATGTATCACATGACTAAGTAGACACAATAATGCGAAGCACACGAGTGTTTGACGGAACGAAGATCAGATAGCGAAAATAGTAACGTTTGAAGGGTTCTGAGGTCTCCAGCAGTGAGGTAAGGTTCCCCGTAGTTTTTATAAATCTGTCACTGGTTGAGCGCTATTCTGGGCTGCTTTAGCGCCAGATCTTTTGCTCCGATCGCTTCAGTGTCCGAAAGAAATTTCACCCGGAACTGAAAGTAAATGGAACCATGTTTGGGATGAAAGAGGCCATTTTCTATGGCGCACTGCAAACCGTGGCTGTATGGTACTGTGTAGACATTACAAATGAAAACAAGTGAATACTAGCTTTTTTATTTATCACTTCTTGGACTGACGGGATCTGACTGCGTGGAAACAAACAGAAAAGCACGTTCGTGTTGGTATGAAGTAAGTGCTAGGTGACCGTAAAGGTCAAGGTCAGAGGGACTGAATAGACTTCCTCCCGAGTGTTTTGACTGGAGTTACTCATGCAATAGTGTTTTGAGTTTACTTCTAAAGACTGTGTCACAGTTTGCGTTTGATTTGAAGTTCATGCCAAGGTAAGTACTTGGAATATTATATACTTGTGTCTCCTGCTGGTTATTAAGCTAGTTGATCTTGATGCCATGATGGTTCAAATGAACAGATTAAGTTTCTTGGTTCAGTACTACTACTACTAGTATTATATATTTATTATAATTTATAATACTTAATAGTAAATATTATGCTATGCAAATTCAGGTCTGTGTCATCAGTACGGCTAAACTGGCATGACCAGTGAGAGACCTAGTTAGACCTGTCTGCCTCAACTAATTCGTAACAGCTAAGAGTAAGACTAAGACTAAGAGTAAGCGACTAGGCTAAGAGTAAGACTGTAAGAGAGCAAAAGTTGTACTTCGAGAGTTTATTCTTCATCCTATCATAATTGCAGCTATATATCATTATATGTGGAAGGCAATATCTTAAGAAATTAGATCAGACAAGCTGCTTTGTAAATTACATCAACAGTGTTTAAAGTTTTGACAACTGAAAAAATGTGAATACTGCATAACAGTTCATTTACTGAATCCTATCATCTGTACTGTATGACAATTCCAGAAACACCTGTGCACAAAAATGACAGTCATACTCATATATAATAAGCATTTGTGTCAGATAAACTGCTTTACAAGTTATATAATATATCAGTTATCATAACAATAAAGACTGGAAAATAGTTTTGTCAAGTTTTTACTCTCTTAATTAATGCAGCTGTGTGATCCATAATTCAAACTAACTTAAATAGTAAACTAAACAGAACTTCAGAATTGCAGAAACTGTAAACTGAAGCTGGACTACACCATTCACATCACCATTTTTTCATTTTGGGTCTTTTTTAAATCTTTTTTATTTACTTGCCACATCAATAATGTTAATGATTGTTTACCTGATAGCTATAGACCATTCCCATAGTGTATAGCAAGTTTGTGCAGAGTTATGGGTTCTTGACTCTGTGGCATTCACATCGTAAACAAAGGCTGTGACTGAGTGCTGGCACTCATGGTGTGAAGTGCTTGATTCAGGTTTAAAACAATAAAAGGTTCCTATATATATATATAAAACAACTGTGGAAAAAAAAAGAAAAAAAAAGGTAACATGAAAGTGCAAAACAATATAATGGGGGCAAAAGAAAGAAAGAAAAAAAATGAGACAAGACGTAAAGACAAGGAACATTCAGTTTTTTGTTTTTGTTTTTCTCTCTTTCTTGTAAAGTTTTTATTCATTCTGACTTCAGGATTAGGATTTGTGACAAAGTATAAATTGTGATAACCTGAGTGTCTAGTTTGTATACATGTAAGCAAGCACCAATCTCCATCGTGTAGTCCATGGTAATTATGTTAATGGGAATGTGCAAAATAAGTTCCACTCTTTCCTCAGTCACAACATGCATTTACACCCTACCAATCTGGTCTTTCATAATAATAATTGGAATTTCTTAAGTGTCTTTCCTTACAAAAAAACTAAAATGCTCTTCAGTCAGTACAACTACTGAACTAGTTCTACAACATAAAAAATAAAATGTATAACTATTTAACCTCACAGTCACACAGGCCCTGTGCACACACTCACTCACTCTCATGATAATGGACATAACTACAAATAACACAGGAAGAAGGAGAGGATTAGGGAGGCTACATATATATATGCTGATATAATCTCTGACAGAAACCCTCTGTGGACTCATTCAAATGTAACCTAAAAACATTTTGTTTTCCAAAACTGTAGATCTGCCATGTTTTTCTGTTCCATGCTGCCATCTTCATACATTTGAAGTCTCTAAGCTGTGTGAATTAAGCTTTGTATAGTCAGAAAGCTCATGTGTGTGGGTGCCTGAGTGTGTGTGTGTGTGTGTGTGTGTGTGTGTGTGTGTGTGTGTGTGTGTGTGCATGCACACGCACGCTTAAAATAGTCTGGACAAGATTTTGTACTTTACAAATACTGCTAATTATTATTATTATATAAGTTTTATAACCCATGCTGTTTCACAACATATGTGTGCATACTGTGCATTCTTTCTTCATAACATGTACATGTGTATGTTTGTGTGTACATATAATTGTGTGTGTGTGTGCTACTGTATTCTGTTGATGAATGACAGAATGTCTTCTACTGTACTTGTATGCCTAGTGCTTTCACTAGTGTCAGCTGTTTTTGATAGATTATGCAATGTTTCATAAGTTATTCTAATATTACATAATTATCAGAATTATTTTTCGAAGGTACCATGTGTATTGTGACAATGACATTCACACAAATAAACACAGGTGTGTGCAAATGACTATTCAGCTGGCTGTTCCTCACTTTCAGTTGAATAATAACACAAAACAACTACATCATGTATTCATGACATGCATTCATGAGATCACCCACATCAGACATGACAGAGCCTACTGACTGAAACTTTGAAAGAACTGTGGCTGTCAAAAACACATTTTTTTTTTTTTAAAGACCAAAAAACAAAACAAGCAAAAACCACACACACAAAAAAAAAATTCAGTAAATTTAATATAGTCAGTCAATGGAAAAAGAAATTCTACAAATGTATAAAAAAAAAACACACAACACTTTTCAGTCAATGGAAAAAGAAAGTTTTATAAATGTCAGTTTATTTTTCAGTGAAATACTTCCCTCCCCCAATTAGCATCCATCCTCTTCATTATTTAATTTATTATCACCACCATCATCAGCTGAATCATTCAGCAAAGTATTACTATCATCACAGTTCAGTCAGACTGTTCCAACCTTATCTCCCAGCTGAAACATATGACATGAGTCATAATAATTTATATTAACTATTATGTTAATGTACACTGTCAGTGTCACTGCTCCAACTTTTGAACTGACTCAAGTAAATGTCCTGAAATTAGTGTTCAAAGTCTTTCTGGAGCAACTTCAATCATACTGCCACATGCTTTCCGCAAGTGTTTTGTCCTTTGAAACTCTGAGAGTGAGAAGCGTCACAATTCGTTCTTTACCTCTTTGCCCATGTAGTTTGAGCAGTACATACAATGCTTCTTACCCATCATGACCTGTAGCAACAGCTATCACTAGTAATGTGTAGCCTACTTTCAGTATCACACCTTGCTGAATGCCCCAAGGTATCAACGGCCATCTTAGAATGAAGGGGGACAACTCCTGTAACATCCTGAAATAGGAATAGTTTATAGATCTGTGTGATACATACTTTACAATATATAAGAGGGGTTTTGGCTATATAATAAAATACATAAACTTGAAGATGAGTTTTTCTGTGACTGTGTACACGTGTATTATGTATATATATATATATCACTGCCCTCATTCATTGTTTCCCAAATTGCAGTCATGGCGCGCGACCCGCGGTCGCAAAACTTCAGCGTGGATGTGGTACAGTGCGCCATCAACCAGTTGTCCTTCCTTAAGCATGTCTCTGATGAGCCAGCACTGCTGAACACTGGAATTCTCAGACAGGCCTTGGACCGTTACGAGCATTTATGGCTCCCTCTAGCTGCCAAGCACCCTTCTGAAGCACTGGCAGCTCCACTGGACATTGAGTGGATTTGGCATTGTCACCTGCTAGCACCAGTTGCCTACCAGCAGGACTGTAACAAACTGGTGGGGAGGATTGTCGATCATTATGTTTTTGGAGACAAGGACAGAGTGAAGAAGATTCAGAGGTCAAAGTTGCTGTGGCAGGATGAGTATCCCAATGAGCCGTTTGAAGTGGACTTTAAAAGAAGCACTGGGTCCGATTCGGCTTCAGGAGCTACATCACAGCTGTCCTATGACATCCTGTCTGCTGTCTCTCGTCAGAAGGTGTTCTTTTATCAGGTGAGCCTTCCCCACTACCACGACCTTCGTTTCCTGAACTACGCGCTAGGGCGTTACAGAAAGTTCCTGTACCTCAAGCAGCAGAACCCCAACCTCTTCATCGTGCCGTGCTACGATACCGACCTGCTCTGGCACACCCACATGCTGCACCCACTCAACTACAAGTCTGACATGGAACTGTTCTTCAACAAAACCTTTAACCATGACGACTCTGTCAATGACCGCAGTGAAGGGTCCAAGCTGAACGCCTCTCAGAAGGAGACGCAGGATCTGTGGCTGAGCACTTTCGGAGAGAACTTCATGCTGTACGGGGCCATGTACCGTGGTGACCCACCACAAGGCAAGTTGTTTCCCATGACCACCCAGCACATGTACGACCTAGCTACCAAGTCCTGCTTCATCCGCTTTGAACGGATTGAGCTGAAGAACATGCCCCAACTGAACGGCAAGCTGAAGCTGAAGCTATACACCTCAGCCAACAACAAGATCAAGATGGCCTTCGCTTCCCTCCAGGGGGAGCCTCTGTGGCAGCAGAAGTGTGTGGCGGAGGTGAACTTTGACACAAAAGACGTGAACTGCATCAAGTTCCGGGTGATCGAGCAGACTGGGTTTGCTTGCTTCGGATCCAAAATGATGATAGCGGAGAATGAGCTGAACCTCCTGCCCATCATCAACTCGCCCAGCCAGCCGTCCCCTCTTGAAAAGTCCCTGCCTCTTGGTCAGGTAGGTGGCAACTGTTTTCGTAGAATATTAGTCTCCTGGTAGTGTCACAGTTTCTTACAGTTGCACTGTGAGTCTGTAACTGTTGACTGCAGTAAATCTGCTTTAGGGCTGTTTTGGATATTATTTGATTTGCAGGAGAATGCCTGACAGTGACAGAGTGCCTTCTCTGTGTGTGTGTGTGTGTGTGTGTGTGTGTGTGTGTGTGTGTGTGTGTGTGTGTGTGTGTGTGTGTGTGTGTGTGTACCACTACTATAGCTCTACTAGTAACACCCTGCTCCATTCCCTGTCTAGAACTAGAAGGCACAGCACACACACACACTTACACACACTCACTTCAACACACACACACACACACACACACACACACACACACACACACACACACACACACACACACACACATATGAAACATGTATCAACTACACTAGACAATAATATATATTTTATATTCATCTCTTCATTGCGGAACAACAGGCCAGAGCTGAGTTTACATTTGATATATAATATATATATCAAGTACACAAGACAGTAACATATAGTATCTTACATTCATCTCTTTTCTTGCAGGACAACAGGCCAGAGCTGAGTTTCAAGGCACACCTGAGCCAGCCAAAGCGCGGACCCATACTGCTGATTCTGCAGGCATCCAGCTTCACGCAGGCTATCATGCCAGAGAATGTAGAGTCCATGTGGGGACCGGTACCACTCAGGAGTCTCCCACCAGGGACAGAGAATAAGTGTGATGTCGCCTCACACAAGTGGGTGTTAACTGTTGTTAATCTGTAGACATAAATATGCATGCCCACATACACACAGTGACACACATGTGCACACACACACACACACACACACACACACACACACACACACACACACACACACACACACATAAATTATGCATGGCCACATACACACAGCAACACACACACACACACACACACACACACACACACACATGCACACATACATACACACACGCACACACACACACACACACACACACACACACACACACACACACACACACACACACACACACACACACATGTATACTTGATATATATGTGTGTGTGTGTGTGTGTGTGTGTGTGTGTGTGTGTGTGTGTGTGTGTGTGTGTGTGAAACTAAAAGCCTCCAATTTTACTGTATCTTTGACTTTGTTTTGCTTTACTTTTAGTTTACTAGTTTTAGTTTATTCTTACTTTCAGATTATTCTAAGCATTCAGCTTAATTTTGTTTTTATTTTGTTACAGGTTAATCAACCACACAGGTTCTGTGGTTTTCACCTGCCGTGTGATTCACAGCCTGCCACTGATGCAGTCTGTGATTCACATCTTCTATCAGGACAAGATGGCTGCTGTTGCTCACCTTGTGGGGTCTGACACCCTGCCCCTTCCCACGCAGGTTTGTAGGCCTTTGTCATTTTGACTTCATTTCTCACTTTCTCTGCGTCTCTCTCACTCTCTTTGCAATTCTTTTTGAACCATTAGCTTAGAGATTAATATATAACTATATTACATCAGTGCTTGTATTTTGAAGTTTTAAGTCATCTTTTTCATGGGGTGTTCAGGTGCAGAACCCCAAGAAGGCAGTGTACCTGAACCCTGTGGCTGGGGAGCGGGCTGTGCTGATCAAAAACAACGCTGGAGACTGGGCCTTTGTCGTGGGCCGCTGGAAGGGCTTCAGGAAAGGAGTACCTGGTGTTGCAGGTAAGTCAATGGGAGATATAGACTTTTGGAAGCTGGGAAAGCTTCAGGAATGGTAAAGTCTAGACATTATGAATTTTGGGTGGATGGTGGAAGGGTTGCACCATGGGGCTGTGATGCTGTTCCTGTTTCTTTGACAGTAAAACTTTGATTTTTGGTCAGTGGATAAGCTTTGGAAGGGGAATCATTAGTTTCACTGGCAGGTTGTCAGAACTTGGTGGCTGGAATTTGGAAAAGGTTCACATGGACATGGGCAGTTCCAGGTGTTGGCAGGAAATCAGTGAAACTGTAGTTGCTGAGCATCAGAAAGACGTTCTGAACTGAAAGGTAATGTTGCCAGTAGGTCATTCTGGACTATGTCAGTATGTGGTCAGACTTGGGAAAGGTTTCACCAAGCAGCAGTTGCCTGGTTGTGCTGCTAAGTCCGAATGACTTGTATTATTCAGTACTAGAAGGCCTCCAGGAGTGTTAACTAATATCAACAGTAAGTCTTTGAGATCGTTTGTTTTATTGTAGGATGGTAGAAGGGTTCCAGGAGTGGTAAACTGGTATCACTAGTAATTCTTTGAGACTGTTAATGTTTTATTTTAAGATGGTAGAAGGACTCCAGGAGTGGTGAATTGTTATCACCAGGAAGTCTTTGACTCTGAGATTATTAATGTTTTATTGTAGGATGGTAGAAGGCCTCCAGGAATAGAGTTCTTGGTGTAAGTGGAAGGTCATGGAGACAAGTGTTGCAGCTTGGTCATAGTAAACTGTTTATTACTTTGTAGAAACTGTTGTGAACAGAAAAACAGTTGTGGGGTTGTGTGCTGTGTAACACATTGTATATATATATATCTCTAGCCACATTATTTGTCATATGAAGTAATCAAATGATCTTGTCTTGAATTCATCATCTGCTGCATGTCCCAACAGGCACAAGGTACCGGAGAGGGACTCCAGGCAAACCAGGCAGCTCTGGAACTCTGATGGTTCGAGTCTGGTTCTGCAATGAGGGCCAGTGGCAAAGTTTGGAGCTGCCGTACCTGTACAAGAAGTTCATCTTCACTATTGATGGCCTCACTGTCAACCTCAGCAGTGGTGCTATTGAAGTAAGACACACATCGGTTGTCTGCATGACTTGCTGTCAAGCACAACTGCAAATGAGAAGTACTAATCACATCAATTTTTTCTGGTGTGGAACAATAGCCACTGCAGCCACCCCATGATGGGGTGCCTTGGACACAAAAGTTAAGGTCCCCACTCTTGAAAATAGAAAGCTGTCCGAAATACTTCCTTAAAAGCCTGCTGTCAGAATTTGTTCGTCTAATAAAATTCGGCCTTCCCGGTTCATTCAACATCATTTTTAACTAATGAATGTGAATGTCATAAAGTGAATGTCAGAAACAGTGAATGAGACTTTCATACACAATGTGTGTGTGTGCATGCGTGTCTGTGTGCGTGCATGTGTGTGTGCTGCCTTTTTGTCTTACTGAAGACATTGAGTGAGGGACCATGGCTTATTCATATCTGATGGTTTGTGCAGGTGGCAGCAGGCAAGGGTGAGGTGGCTGAGAAACTGGCCTTGGCCTTCAGCGTGTCTTTGCTCCATGTGCTCTGTCAGCCACGGCCCGCCTCATGGGTCCCTGGCCAGTCCATGCGCCCCACCACCTCTCGTGGCTCTCGCCAGGTCAGCTATGTCCCATCGGAGGACATGGCATTCATGATGGCTGCAGGCTTCCTCCTGAGCACCCCCTCCAACCACTTCATCCGCAACAACCCCCACAGCGCCTGTGGCTATGGGGTCTATGTTGGCGATGTTGCCATGCCAGAGGGAATCGAATGCTCTGCCACAGATGGGATTGGAGGAAGCTGGGGTGAAACGGATGGGGATGCCGGAGACCTGGGGGTGTCGGATGCTGGTGGCGGTGATGCTGACGGGGGAGGTGGGGATGCAGGCGGGGCCTGCGGGGGATGTGGCGGTTGTGGGGGCTGTGGGGGTTGCGGAGGAGGTGGGGGTGGGTGTGGTGGTGGAGGGGGTGGGTGTGGGGGAGGTGGATGTGGGGGAGGGGGTTGCGGAGGGTGTGGGGGGTGTGGAGGTTAGGCATAAGAACGCTGCAGGGGTGCCTCTCCTACCCCCCCCCCCCAACCCCACATCAGATCATTTGATAAGTTGGTGTCTTACCTGTACAAATGTCTTAACGAGTACAAACTGTCACTTGGACCAGCTTAGTAAACAAAATCCCTCTTTGTAGGCAGTATTATGTGCTGCCAGGGGTTTTAGGTCAAGTTTTATCTATGTTACAATACTGTTACACAGATCTTGAACAATAGGTATTGTTCAGGTTTTCATGTGTTGTAAGAATTAAGATTGTTAATTGTACATGTATGAGAAGCAGATTTTGTACTTAGATTTTTTTTCACCACTCTGCCATTAAGTAAATCTTCTTTAACCTAATCTTTACACCCAGCCTGAGGGGAGGGGAAGGGATGCTGTGCTAAGCTCAGTATCCACTATTTTTGTAGCCACTCTGTACAAAAGAGTGTTATGAACATGAGAATGTGTAAAATATAGAGAGAGATATGAAGTGACTGGCCATTTTTATTTATTTTTATTTTTTAATTGGTCATGCTATTTACATGTTTTTCACTTTTGCCTTCTATCTCGTTGCATATTTACTTAGCATTGTCTTTATTTGCTGACAGAAGTGTGGGTTTTTTTTTTTTAAACCTGAAATATCCTTTTCTTTTCCTTCCTCCTTCTGTCAAAGTCCTGTTCACAGTCCAGGGCTGCTGAAAAATGCAGGCCCAGTCGCTAAAAGTCCGGAGAGAAAGTCCCCGGCAAATCATGACCCAAAACCACTTGCCTATCAGGCAGGTCCTTATTTTGCCTTCTGCTGTGATGATTTCCATGAATTTATCAAACTTCTGAATTATCAAAGTGGTGGTGTTTTTAATGCAATATGAGCACCATTTTAACTTGGTTAAAACTGCAAGAATGAGGCCAAGTGTGAAATGGAAAAATGCTTTTGATGTTTAAATCTATGGGGATAAATCTCAGGCCAGCTGTAATTCCTTCAGGCAAGTCAATTTTTGTATTCACTTGCCCATCAGGCCGGTAGAAATTTTATGACTTCTGCAGGCCTGCAGATCTGATGAGGACAGAATTTTGTCAGATTTGAATGTGTAAATTGTTTCATCAGTCTCAGTGAAACAAAATTGTTGTGCTTCCTACTGAACTTCAAGTACTATTTACAGTATGTTGTAATCATGTATCTGACAGGGCTTCATGTATGCAGATATGAGGTCTTACACAGACATGGATGATATATTTTGGATGGCTATGAACTTACTAGCAGATCAGAATGTGAATATTTTCATGAGCCAAAATTATAACAAAACTGTTCTGTTAATCTATTAACAATTTCTGGTTTTGCTTGCTGATTTGCATATTGGGAGGGGGGGGGGGACTTCTTGTGAAGTGTTTATTCTGAACCAAAGTTCTGATGCTGGTATTTCACATGCTAGGCAAGAGTTGGGAATTTGCAGCTGACTGCTGCTTTTCACAAGAAACATGTTTCACCTTTTTTATGGAATTTCGCTGAATGAAAAACTTGTTGAAGAGTCCCAAATCACGGGTATTTTATGTTTTGAGTAATTTTACATTGTCAGCCCCTTTTTTTGTTTTGTTTTTCTTAACATTTTCTCCTTGATAATGCAGTTGCTATGACAAGTGACTTTATGCTGTGTTATTGTTTCTGCTCCCTCCCCACCCCCACCTTTATTTTTTATTTTTGTAATATTTTTTTTGTGACAAGAAGGAACAGTGAGAACCCTTTTTACATGCTTGGAAAATCATGTTAGTCTATGTAGTAATCAGGACTAGTCCAACCAACCAATGCTGTTAAAAGCCAAAAGGCAGACATTTTTTTGTTCCTGTTGAAGCAGAATATGTCAAACTTTACTCAACAAAAAGTTAAATGGCCTGTATCTTCCCTTTGATACCAGTTTTGATGACCCAGACTCATTTTTCAAGGTCATAAAAACACCAGAAAGGTAAAAGTGAAAGCAATTTTGGTTAGTAAGTTGTTGTTTATCTTACTGGCCACAAATTTTGTATGATCGATACACACAGCATGGAAAGGTTATGTGCACAATGTTTCCAGTGACAGTGATATGTATTCGCTTTGGAGGGGAGATGTTACACTATGCTGAGTTCTGTTTGTTCATTCAAGTTTTAGGATGAAAGTCAAGAAGCTGCATATTTGGTAGGCTAAGTACAGCAGCAAGCTGAACAAGCTCAGTGTGATAGTGCATGGCATAATCGCAAGTAAAAAGGGAAGTTATTTTGCCCCTCCCACTCGTTTTTCGTGATTGCCTCCCTTACATTTCTTTATGCGTGTATACACTGTATGCCTCTACTTGCAATGTTATGTACTTGCTTGAGCTGCGTAGTTATCTGAGTGTGAGGCAGTTGAGCACTGCTGTTCTTGCTTTTCATTGTATTTGATTGATGATTTGATTTTGATTGTATGTTTATTTATCTGATAAAAAACAAAACAAAAAAAACATGGACAGCATGAGTTTGATGGTCCCTGTTGCTGTTAGTAATTGTCAGTTTTAAAGAAGAACAAGTGGAATGTAATTTGTAAAGATGGGTCATATCTTGTTTGAACATTTAGGTGCTGAAGCTGTGTGACATTTATAATCCTGTTGTCAATGTTTTAGCAGTACACAGAGCCAAATTACTGGCTGTTATGTGGTGTTGATCCATGATTGTCTGTGGTGAGCATTTTGATGTTTTGACAGTATAAAACAGGTGTTTGTGCTTTGTGATGTAAGCCCGTCCCTAATAAGCCTAGTGGTTTCTGAGGACGTTAAGCAACATGTTTACTTACTTCCTTGTGATGTGTGGCTTTGGTTGTGCCTTTTTAATTTTAACATTTTTGTTTAATATTTTTTCCTTTCTTTTTTCCTTTTAGTGATTCTTTTAAATTTATTGTTTTGTGTGAATGGACTGTAGAGTAATGCTCAGAGTCTTCAGCCATTTTGCTCAAATTGTTAAATAATTAGTTCTGTTGATAATGATTGCTTCAGTCCTTTTTTGTTTTGTTTGTTTGTTTATTCCACAATCTGTGATTTTTTTTTCTTCCTTCTGACGATTAAATTTTATGACTTGATGCACCTACCTGTATTTTTTAAATGAGATGTTACCTTTCATTTTCCCAATTCACATAATCACTAGACTTTGATTTGAACGGTGCAGTTTTTATATCATGGGTAACCAAAAACAAACAAAAAAAACAGTTCATCTAGTACATTAGTGTTTATCCTGATTGTGAACATCCTTTTGCTGTGAGTCAGCAATTACCTTATTATCTCTAGACTGACAACATCATGCACAGAAAAAAATGATAAGTCACTGGCTGAAGAGTTGACATCATCAGAACACTTAAGTAAAAGAAGTATAGGAATTTGAATGTACCAATATCAGATTATAATTTAGACCTTTTTTTTTCTTTTCTTTTTTGTATTTATCCATGATGTGTACATTGGAACAAAAAAAGGTACATTTATTTACTTTGCTAAGATAATCCTTTTTTCTTTTCTTTGTTGCTGATGTTGTTGTGCACATATTTTATGTATTTTAAAGCTTTGAAGTGTTTTTAAGATATTCCTGAAGTTTTTTGAAAATGCTACAAGCATCTGAGTGTTACTAAGTTGGGGGGTGGGGTCTCACCAACAAGCAGTGGTGACCGAACTTTTTTGTACTTTGTTGTTATGCATGGTTACTTTTAACTTTTGTGTTTGGACTCTTTGCCTTATTTGTTGTTTGCTAGTTTGATTTTTTTTTTTTTTTTTTTTTTTTTCTCCCCCACTCAGCTGCTTGGTGGAGTGTGGTTGTTGGGTTGGGTGGGGTGTGGTGTTTTTTTTTTGGTGGGAGGGGGGGGGCGCGTTGGGGGAGGGGGGGGGGACAGGGGAAGGATCAAGTGTTTGCTTTCAAAAATTGTTTGTGGCATGATGGTGGACTGGTATTTTGGGTTTGTCTTTTGTGGGTGTTTATATTGCCTTGTATACGCAGATATATATGCCAGTGTTATATAGCATTTTTATTGATCTTGAAGATAACCTTTTCCTTCTTTTAATGTGGCAAGTGCAAAGCAATACATGAGTGCCAGCATTTTACTGTGCTTATGTTTTATTTAGCCTATTTTTATTATTTTATTACTGACTTGCATGAATAAACTGTCAGTGGGTGTAATGGTCAGTGTTCAAGATTATTATCTCATCCAAGAAGTTATGTGCAAGGCATGTATCACTGTAACCAAACATATCAGGCATTACATTCTAAAAACTACTTTTAACTCTGATGGTTTTTAATGGAAGATAATGTGTTTTCTTTCTTGACAAAAAAATGTAATGTTGGCTTTTTCCCAGACATCATTTGAACAAAAATGTTAAACATTGCATCATTATGACCTCTGTAATCCAACTGTGTAATTAAATGCATCAGGTTTATCAGAGGGTTATAGCTAGTTATGTTCTTTTTTAATGCTTGTTACATAATATGGGTATATCACAAGTATTGAAGTAATTTTAACATTTGTTTAAAAGAGATTAAGCTAAACTAAAGCTTGAGGTATTTGATACAGTAAGATTTTTTGCCACTCAGCATTATAACTTCTGCCAATCTTTACTGGTTCATACCCCTTTACTGGTTTATACCCCTTTACTAGTTCATACCACTTCATTGGTTCATACCACTTTACTGGTTCATATCACTTTGGGTTCCTTAAGTGACCATGTGCTGTTGAGAGGATGTCAATGTCCAGTTATTAATAACTCATACCCATTTTGGCTATGTTGAACCCTTTTTGTTTTAAAGTGATAGGAGAGATTGAAAAAATAAGTCAGTGGGGGTTGTTGCTTTTTTAACCATTTCGAATGTGTGTGTCATATGAGCATTTGTTCATCTTGTTATTCTGTAGCATAATCTTGCTTGCTTTAGCCAAACTGTGTCCATATTGTGTGCTTTGAAAGTAGTTGATGATGTAAAAATGTGTCCATACTGATGTGTAGTTTGAAAATAGCTGATGATGTAGGTCAAAGGAATGACAGTAATATTTGTGTTTAAACAATTTTGTTTTTGTTTTCCAGAGAGACTTGGCTTCTCTTGGTTTCAAAGACAGGCGTGTTTCCTGCATATGTATTAGTGCTGCAAATATCCCTGCTTTTGCTTCATCTTTTATTAGATCAAAGGTGCCAAAATGGGGTGTTCTGTATTGAAACAAAGTGCAAGATTTCAACATCTTGGCCCTTCGCCAGCAAAACAGATAGACAGTTATTGTACAGGAAAGAGTTAAACTGATCCACCTTTCTCCCCATCAGTTTCTTGTAAAATAATGTCTGTCTGTTCTTTGGTGGCTTGTATAATTGGGCACAAAAAGTCCATTAAAGTCAAAAATGTGTGCTTATTTTTGAGTGTTGGAAAACATTCATTTTTTAACTTTTTGTGAGCCCCTCCCCTTTTTTTTTCTTCTTTTTTTTCTCTCTCTCACTTTTTTTCTTTTCTGAACACTGATGGTCACCTGTGTCTTAGATTTATCATTTTGTAAGTTTTGTAAACAGCTTTTCTGATTGGTGCAGTGTGGGCAGACAGAGCTTAGGCTGCTTCCCATGTATCTTGGTGCCTGTTGCCATTGCCTGAGTTGTGAATGAGCTGGTGTTTCTTTTCTGTTATCAACAACTGAATGATAGGACAGGGTAGTGGTGGTGTAACTCAGTTCAGTATAAACAAAGATGAGCAACAGTAAAATTAAAGATAGCATGGCACGCACCTGCATGCATCAATGTAAGTTGGACATAATGTATAGATATAAAGTTGGACCCAGGAGACAGTATAAAATAAAAGTTTTCTTTCCAACTTAATATTGTTTAACAGTGCCAGTGGTTCCATGGTGGCATTTTTTCTTCTCCAGAACATGGGACTGCTGAATTTCAGGCTAGACACTTTTGTGTGCACCTTTAGATCTGATGTAACTTTGAGGATTTTGTTTTCTGTGCATAATTATACACAGGCTCTATTGAGCTCAGCTTCATATAATTGTGATAGCTCCAATTATCAATAACATTTGTGTGATAGGATGCTATCTTTTTGTTCCTTCAGTGACAGGCTGAGTTTGACTTTATTTCTGGTGTTCTTGACGAGAGATGTGATTCTAAATAATGCAAGCATGACTTTTCCACCTTCTTTTTGAGGTGCAGTGTTGTTTTGCGTTATTGTTTTAACATGCAGTTGTTTCTAGCTCTTGGTGTTGTCATTGTGAGATACGTGTAAACAGTGTCCCATATTTAGGTCCATGTATAGGTATTTTTAGAGAGGGTTTTTATATTTTTAAAGTTACGATGTACTTAAAAATGTTTGTGACAGTAAACACAGATGTTGCATTTGATGAAGATTTATGAGGACAGGAAAGTGCATGGACTGGTGCATGTTTATGAAAGCATGGATTACATCCTGGCGTGCCATCTCTTCTTTTAGGTGAAGAGAGGAAGGAAGGGAGGTATCTTTTTGTCAGATAATCCCCGCATGTTTCAACCTCGTTCTGTGCTTTTTATATAGTTTAATTTAGATTTCTTTGCTTTTACTGTTTACTAAACTTCTGTTAAACTTAGTGCATAAAGAAAAAAGGTTGTACTCACATGGGTGTTGTGTTGTTTGTTCAACTCTTCCTATTATTTACTAATTATTTTAACACACATTTATTTAGCTACTTTTCTGTATTTCTCTTTTCTCTTTTAATCCCTGTGATGCTGAGTAAAGGGAAGTCCCACATCCGTGTAAGCAAAATTAATAAATACTCCCTGTTAAGTGTGATGGCAAATAATATAAAAATACCAAACATAAGTACACCCCATTTAAGTCTGATGGCTAAACACTAAAAAACAACATGCATTACTGCTCCCCATTAAAGTCTGACTGCTAAACACTTACAAACACCAGGCATGAATACTCCTGATTAAAGTCCGATGGCTAACCTCTTAGAAACACCAAGCATTGCGTAAGTAAAACTCTTAAGTATGGTAGAAACACAAAGCTCTGATTTTGCAGCTGCGGTAGCTGGTTTAAGAAGAAATTGAAAAAGAACGTGGGTCTATGGTAGCTGATGTAGCTCCACGTTTTGTTCTGAGCTGATGAATTATTTAGAAGCGTATAGACTAGTTCATGTCTAGTTTCCCTTTTCAGAAGCAGGCTTTAAGTGTATGGCACAAATTCCTGGTTTGTATTTGTGCATCGATTTTACTGTCAACGGTATGTCTGCAGTATTTTTCAGCATTGATGCTTGGCTTTTTATGCTGTTAGAGCAAAGTTGGCTTTGCCAATTCTAGCTGATGCAAACATCTTAAAATAGGTTGAGGCTTAAGGCATCAATACTGAAAATGGGATGAGGTCAAGATCTTCTTGTACTACAAGTACAACATTGAAAACGGGATGGTGCCAAGATCATGTTGCACTGAAAACAACACGAGATCTTGTGATACAGCAATACTGAAATGAGAACAAACTTGCGATACTGTAATGCTAAAAACAGAATGATGTCAATATTTGGTGATACTACAATACTGAAAACGGAGTGAAACCAAGACCTTGTAATTTTACAATACTGAAAAGAGGAGCTGCGACATTGTATAATACAAAGCAGGACGTGAGCAAAATCAGTGATAGCACAATACTGGCAACAGGAAAAGGTCAAGATCTTGTGATATTACGACACTGAAAAGAGGAGGGTGGCAGTATGTATATATATGATCATGTAATGCTACAATACTGAAACCGGTTAGGGTCAAGACCTTTTGATACCGCATACGAAGGAATTCGAGATTAACCAACAGTAAGTGGCTGAGAAACTTAAGTCAAAGATAGCTGATGGTTGAAGTGTCGCTTTACGTCCACAGAAACCGTAGGTTTATTAGGAACGGGAGCCCAGGACGTCCACCTTGACTTTCACACAGCTCCTGAGCTCTGACATAGCTTACCATCTTTGCTCAAGTTGCCGAAGCTGCTTTGTGTCACGTGACTACGAGGCCCAGTCGGAGCCTGACGTTCTGCTGGCTATCCACACGTGACATACGCCGCCCGTTTTTGTCTGGCTTTGTAAACATGCCCTTTCCAGTAGCGTTTGACACACTTTTTCAGAGACTGTCCACCGCAAAACTTCAACAATCGTGTGAACCAAACACGAAGTAGGGATCTTCGGTTCAGTTTGCCTTACTCTTGGAATGTTATCAGCAGCTGCTCACGTGAAACAGACTTCCAATTCTGCCAATAGATAGAGTCAACATAACCTAGATCTACTGCAAGCAAACGATATTAAGCAGACCCTAGAAAAATGACTTTAAATAATGCTTCGTTGTGTTTCAAAAGTTAATTCCTCCCAGCACAATTTGCTGTAAAGCACGCCCCGCCACCTGCTTTTTTTTTTTATAACATATATTTTCATTTTATAGAAGATTTACAAAACATGTTTTTTACGGTGTGAGAGAGGTTCACAGTTTGGGTCGATGATGTTTCAGTTCCACATACAATCTTAGCCTTCGCCGCATATTTAAATACAGTTCGTCGTTTGTAGATCATTATCATGTTAACTTGTGATTGTTACCTTGAGTATTATTAATATCGGTCGTTTAATATACGTCATCGTAGCATGTATATATAATTACGTATAATTTTATGTGTGTATCTCCCTGCGTGTCTGCCGCGAGAGTGAGTGTGTGTGTGTGCGTGTGCGTTTTTTTCTTTCTTTTTTTCCCCTCTAAAATTAATGTATTTAAGCTGCCGCCGTTGTATGAAACTTGTATATTTTTGCCTTTTCTGCTGGTCTAGAATTTCATACGCACAATTATATAAACACTTACTATGTTCTCCAGCAACAACTCTCATTCTTTTGGCACTGAGGTCCGCAGTCAGGGACTGTCAAAAGACAATTGATGTAAAAACAAACCACTGGTATCAAAGGTAAAACATTTGAACAGAATTTGCAATTTATGTCAAACGTGATGAGGAGGCGAGTACTCTCATCAGCGGATTTTTGTTGTTGTTGTTGTTGTTGCTGAAGGGGGTAAGGGAGGTTGGGGGGGGGGGGACAAATGTACGTCATTATAATCTCCTGCAGGTATTCTGTGCAATGTGAAAAGCAAGTCACTGTTGGTAGCGCCAGGAAGTGCCGATGAGCTGTGTGAATTTTTTTTTTTAAAGTTTCTCCGGGCGCCGCATTGACAGGAATTCTTCCTTGTGGTTTTTGGAACAGAGTAGATGTTAGCCCTTGTATTTTGTATACTGTTATTTTCATCAGTTCCATAGTCATCCGAGACTGAAGGATGCCTACTGCTGCTACTGATATATGTATAAAATTCTGCTACTGCTACATATGCTGTATTGTCCCAAACGAGAACTTCCCCTTGGAAAAATTACACGCTGCACCCGGGGAAAGCCAACGGTCAAATCTCTACCGAATATTTTTTCCGGAACATATTTTATCCCAAACACCTTGTTTCTTCATTGTCAAATTTATATCTTTTCAAACTGGCCAGCAAAAATTAGAGGTGTTTGGAGTGAGGTTTTGTAATAGTAAGGGTTTGCCTAAGCCAGTGGTGGCACTGGTACCACTTGATGGCTCACCACAGACGAGACAGGTTGTTTCGCCACCAGCGGAAACAGTGGACTACCAACAAGCCTATTTCGCCACCATCAGAAACGGTGGAAGAAGGTTATTTCGCCACCATCTGAAGCAATGGATTACCGAGAAGGCTGTTTCGCTACCATCGGAAACAGCGGACTACTAAGCATGCTGTTTCGCCACCATCAGAAACGACGGACTACTAAGCATGCTGTTTCGCCACCATCAGAAACGACGGACTACCAAGAAGGTTGTTTCGCCACCATCAGAAACGACGGACTACCAAGAAGGTTGTTTCGCCACCATCGAAAACAGTGGATCACCGATAAGGCTGTGCTGTTTCGCCACCATCAGAAACAATGGACTACCAAGAAGGCTGTTTCACCACCATCAGAAACAATGGACTACCAAGAAGAATAACAAGTCAGTGAGGGCTTCTTGTAAAAGACGTTATTTGTTGCTTTAGGGGAAAAGAGAGAAGGCAGCGATTAGAATTATGCTGGACTCTTTTAGTGATAACACATTATACTGAACTCGTAAGATGACAGCGCTGTTAAGAATGCAGTATCCATCTCTTTTGTTGGTGAAGTGTTGCTTAATGTCCTCAGATGTCAGTTGACATATTAGGGACAAGTTGTGACCAATGCCGAAGCACGGTTCAATAAATCTTTACGTCCACGGAAACCAGAAGTCTTGTTAGGACGGATAGCCCGGGACGTCCACCTCGACTCTCACACAGCTCCTGAACTATGAGAAAATTTGAGATGATGATGATGAGTTGATGCTTAATGTCCTCAGATGTCATTTGACATATTAGGGACAAGTTGTGACCAATGCCGAAGCACGGTTCAATAAAAGCCACATACGTAAGGTGTATGCGTGTTTTAGCTGTAACCTGCCACCTGCACTTTTGGCAGAATGACCGGGATTTTTTACGTGCTACTGTGGTAACACGGGGGTGGAACGGATACCGAAATAAGAGTCAGCACAGAAAGTCGACCCTGGAGAAGAAAACGCAGGGGGGCGGGGATAGCTCAGTGGTTAGAGCGCCGGACTCGTGATTGAAAGGTCGCGGGTTCGAATCCCTGCTGGAACGGCGGGAGAATTTTCTTCTCTTTTGTTGCTGGAGAATATACTTTTGTAATGAAACCAGATATGTTTAACCGTTTACTTCCGCCTTATTACTTTCTCCCTCGAAACACAGCCGAATTTATTTTCTTCTCGAAATAATGTAACAATGATATATATAGGAAAGATGTATTCGTCATCTTTTCTACATCCTTAATGCAATATCGACCAAGCACCATCCTGACATTTTGCAAATGGACTGTGCTGTTTGAAGGATTGCTTCTGTGAATGATTTTCCTCTTGCTTCCAAGCTAGTCTGTGGAAAAGGCTGATCTGATGTCAGAAGTTTTAAATGACCGGTGGTCTCTTGCTTGTGAAGGTTATTAGCGCTGGAAAGCTGCACAGACTGTAGGCTCCAGAATCACATGGGAGCAAAAAAACTTGCGTGTACTGATGGGTAGAGACCAGCAGTTAATTTTTGCCCTGTTTCCAGTGTTTTGGGGTCTTTTAAGTAACGCATGCACGTACGCACCACGCATGCACGCACACACACACACACACACACACGCACGCACGCACGCACGCACGCACGCACGCACGCACGCACACACACACACACACACACACACTCACACACACTCTTCAACATAACCAGTGACTATGTGTGTCTTTGAATTTTTCAAATTTCCAGCGGCTTGATGGTGACCTAATGTATAACTTAAGATGGTGCAATAGGTTTGCTATATCTATGGACTCCATTGTTGTCGTCTTGGGATTCGGAAAGCTGGTTTAGGATTTAAATACTGTTTTGTGTGCCTGTATTAATAGGACAGACACGCAGGGGATTATATATTTATGGAACGAACGACTTGAATATGTACGCAAACATAGTTTAAGTTGTATGTAGAAATATGCGTGAAATATATTTTAAAAACAATAACATTCCTTTATAGTACTGTTTATATATATATATAAACAGCATTATAGAGGTTTTTTTTTTTTTTTTTCGGGGGGGGGGGGGGGGGGGGGGGATAGGGGCTGTTGTTTTTTACTTTAAACTCCCAAGTCCCACTTGATAATGCTATTAAAGATGTGTTTAATGAGCGAATGTATGCGAGAGTCTCGGTAAGTACCAACATTAACTGGCAAGACGTGTTATAATCTTTAGCCTTAAAAAAACAAACATTGTTCTCTCTTTCAAATAAATTATATGTATAAATATACTTTCTCGCACTTACAGTTTCATGGGCTTCTTCTTCCCAGTTGCTCGACTTCCTTGGCCTCCTTTTCCCCCATCAGCTGTTTTTCTAACCCCCCTTCCCCCCCCCCCCCCCCCCCCCCCCGACTTCTTTCCCACCTATTGTCTTCCTTGGCCGCTTCGTTTTCCGTTGTTGGCCTTTTTATGCACTTTCCTTTACCTATGGCCTTTCTGGGCCTCCTTTCCCCTATTTCTGGGCTCCCTAGGCCTCTTCCCCATCAGTGGCCTTGCTAGGCTTCCCATCTTATATCGCTGGCCTCCCTAGGCCTCCTCCCCCATCAGTGGCTTTGCTAGGCCTCCCATCTCATATTTTTGGCCTCCCTAGGCCTCTTCCCCATCAGAGGCCTTGCTAGGCCCCCCTTTGCATTATTGCTGGTCTCTTCAGGCCTCTTCCACCCATTAGTGGCTTTGCTAGGCTTCCCATCTCATATTGCTGGCCTCCCTAGGCCTCTTCCCCTATCATTGACCTTGTTAGGCCCCCTTTGCACTATTGCTGGTCTCCTCAGGCCTCTTCCACCTATCAATGGCCTTGCTAGGCCTCCTTTTCCCCATTACTGGCTTCCCCAGGCCGCCTCTTCCCCCACCGCTGGTCTTCCTACAGTTTTTCGTACCTGGTTTCATTCTTTTCGTTTTGTCTGACGTTGAAGACAAAAATCAAATTGTTGAAAATAGTTGTTGCTGTTGGGTACCGCTCTGTTTGGACAAGTCAGTCATTGACTGTACGCTGTGTTGTTGGTATGACTGCGATGTAATGAAATCAAACACTGGAGGTACTATTGTGTATTGTACATTTAACTGATTGTCTCTGTATCGTCGTTGTGTTCTCGATGTTGTGCTGCGCTGGTCATAGCTGCTCTGTGTGTAATCTATTCGTGCAAGGTTTGTACTCTCGGCCCCTTCTCGTGTCCGCTGTGATGTGTAGTCATTGTGATCGACTGGAATAAATCAATCCGTACTCCACACTGTGTGTGTGTTGTGTGTGTGCGTGCGTGCGTGCGTGCGTGCGTGCGTGCGTGCGTGCGTGTGTGTGTGTGTGTGTGTGTGTGTGTGTCCCGCTGTCCTACCCCCTCTCTCTCTATCTCTGTTTGCGTGTGCAGTGCGTACATGTGTGTTTGCCTTCTGTGTGCGTGTATGTGCGCGCGCGCGCGAATGTACGTCTGCTCTGTGTGTATGTGTGTGTGCGCGCCGGTGGCATAAGTAAACCTTGGCTTGCAGAGATTCACATCCAGACGTGCCAAAAAATCAAACAGAAACCATCACAATCACAGTTATGATACATTTATTGTTGTAAGAGATGAAAACAATGACTGGTTTTGTCAATGGATCTTGCGCACCACACGTATATTTCATTCACACCATCAGAATATATAATATTATACATCTAAATGAAGCGATGGTATCTTCAAAGCAGAGGCTGCTTCAGGCATTGATAATGTCAATTCCCATGTTCTGCAGTTATGCCATGCATACTGTGGTCACATTCAAAACAAGACAGGAGCTTGAAAACAGCTTGGGAACTTTATTTAAAACATTTAACCACTCGCCATCTCGCCTAGACAGTCAAAAACATAGGCTTGGTTTGACCGTTCACGTTCATAGTCAGACTAGCCGCGCTGGTCAGCTATCACAGGTGGGCTGTGTTTCGGAAGCTCTAAAGTGTTGAGGAGCTTGAGACAACCTGCAGGCACTATAAAGCCAAGAACATCACACCATCGATTGCCCGAAGGAGAGAGAGGCGTAGAAAGCGGAAGCGCTCAACGATTTTCATCGAAAGGAAAGACTGAGAAAGGCCCATCGTCAATCAGACGCTCTTGCGGCTGTTGTGCCTTACCCAGGTAAGGCGACCCGAATTTCCCGCAAGGGACAATGAAGTACTAACCTCCCCCCCCCCCCCGAAAAACACAAAAAACAACAACACAAAAACAACAACAAGAACAACAACAACAACAAAAACACACACACACACAAACTCAACAACAAAAGAGCGACAACAAAACAACAACACGGTCTGTGTGTGCGCACGTGTGTGCGTCGAAGCTATGTCGATTCCAGTCTTAGTACTGACATTTTTCGCAAATTTTCACTGATGGCGTCAGACTTTCAGGGACGATTTTGGTAGGCAGATGCGGGGAGATCAGAGACAGAGGAGCCCCTTCAGCGGCGTAACCAATTATGGCAGAGTCTGGAGGAGGTGTGTCGGAAAGCGAGCTTGGGAGTGTGCACGGAACCCTCTATTACTCAATCACAGCCTCCCTCAGAGCTACTGATGTTGTTACTCTTCTTCAGCGTCAGTCGAGGTCAGTCTTTGGTCTCAGCGGGTGTCAGTCGCCGACGCAGTTATTGTCTCCAGTCTGTTCTTCGCTCAGTCAGTCACGTTCGCCTCATGTACGTCTCCAGTGTCAGCTGATCTCCCTCATTTGCCTCAAGTCAATTGGTTGAATGTGGTTAACGCCGAGTTGTCTCCGAAGAGGTGCTGGCGGGAACCGAGATCCCAGAAAATGGGGGTAGAGGGGGACTTTACCTGATGCTACGTACACAGTCACCACCTGAATGACTCCTGCATTAAGCTCGGCAGCGATGAGAGTCATTT
>OY757547.1:6787931-6790534 GCA_963584105.1 Alviniconcha strummeri | reverse complement strand
TGACGACAAAGCTGTGCATCACATAATTATGTTGTGGCCAGCATGTGGCTCTATCCGGACTTTCTGTCTTCCTTCTGTGTCAATGCACGCAGTTGCTTGGTCAGAGCTATATTTCTTCTTCTTCTTCTTCTTCCTCCTCTCCTCCTCCCTCCCCTCCTCCTCCTCCTCCTCCTCCTCCTTCTTCTTCTTCTTCTTCTTCTTCTTCTTCTTCTTCTTCTTCTTCTTCTTCTTCTTCTTCTTCTTCCATACAGAGCCCAACTTCAATACCTTGAAGATTGGCACTTCTGGTTCATGCTGTTTTGGTGTTTACACGCTAGTTTGGGTTTCCATAAGCCACAGGACTCGTGCTAACTCTTCTCGTGTCTTTTTCGTATGCTACACCGTCTGCCTGGACCGCAATTCCGTACGATGTCTGCTCATCCAACAATCGCTCAGCCTCAGCCTTGCCAGATCGTCTCCTAAAACATGTCTCTCCAAGCTGCCTTGATGTGCGCCGCGCGCGCGCGCGCGCGTGTGTGTGTGTGTGTGTGTTGTGTGTGTGTGTGTGTGTGTGTGTGTGTGTGTGTGTGTGTGTGTGTGTGTGTGTGTGTGTGTGTGTGTTGATCTCTTCTACAAACACTCTTTGATTATGTATATGTGGACAGGGCCTTTAAATAAGTTACTCGGTTGTCATTCGTCTTCCTGTCACATAATCCGTAACATCACCAAGGCGGTAGACCTTCCCTCCCACCCCCACCCCCCGTCCCCCAACAAATTACTCGTTATCATTTTTAGTGTAAGACCCACCCCCACCCACCCTCCCCATAAACAAATGACCCGGTTTTCATTCGTCCTTTTGTCACATAATCAATCCTTGACATCATCACAGTGGCCGGGAGACCGTACCGCCCTCCACCCAGCCGCCTTTAAACAGATGACCCGCTTATCATTTATTCTTCTGTCACAGACAAAACGCAGCTTGATTTTATTGCCTAGTGTCAAATTAAATATCATTGCGCATGGAACGAGGCATGGTCGTGCTGAGAAGCTACATGCACATACAGAGGCTGACGTGAGCACGCCAGCAAAATAAAACGGTCAAGACATAAAGCAGCGTGTGACAGCCTGAACTCGGACAGAGGTGGCAGTGTGTGTGGCTCATCTATCACGAGTTACATAAACAGCTGATAGAATTATAATGAAATTGTGTTCTGACGTTTATCGTCACCACTTCATGATTGTTTTAAATATGTGTGTAGCAAATAAAAAGCAAGGCAAACTAAAAGGTGGCGAGTGGTACCTTATACTCACACACATACCTTGGCGCGGCGAGCACCGCACACACACGCGCGCACACACACACGCACGCACGTATGCACATACACACACACACGCATGCACGCACGAACTCACGCACGAACGCACACATACACACATACATATATACACACATACATACATACACACACACACACACACACACACACACACACACACACACACACACACACACACACACACACACACACACCTCTTTAAAGGGACGACTCCATTGCTTTGTTTCTCTGCGACAGGCAGCGTGACTTCACCCCGATGGCGGCGCCCAGGCCCTCAGCACCACCTCTGCCCGGCGGCATTGGCGTCCACCTGCCGGCATTCAAGCGGAAGCGGATCGAGCAGTGGTGTCGAAGACGTGGCCCACTACCTCAAGGCAGGCAGCCTCTGCAGGTCCGTCATCGGACACGTCATCGAGGACAACCGCATCCCCGCCTCCGCCACCGGCACCAAGTCCGCCCCGCCAGCAGCAGCCACCAGAGGACATCCACCACCTCCAGCATCGGCACCATAACGGAGATGTTGTCCCTCAACACAACAGCAACAGTGCCAACATCAACAAGAAAGATGGAACGGCGTGGGCACGGCAGCAACAACCACAACACCAGTAGCGCGTGCATCTCGTGACGAAGATAGACACCATGGCCCCTCCCCTGTCGGCGAAGCACGCCCATGCCGGACACCTCCGGCCCCCTGCCCGTCGTCAAGTTCTCCTACGGCCACTACAACGAGCAGAGGAGGCGCATAGACCGCTTGGTGCAAGGTCTTCCCGTTCTCTCCGCCTCCCCAGCCGCGCCAAAACTCCGCCTTGGAGCGGCTTGGGGCGGAGCCGCTGTTATCTACGTCAACGGGGAGGAGCCTGTCCGACACCCGGTGTTCGCCGGTCGGCTGGGTCCCGGGAGAGGCAGAGTCGGTCCCCTGGACCCGGTCCCGACCCGAAGTCCGCCAGCCGATCCAGCTCCGGAGAGCCTCGTCAGCGTCCTTCTCGCCCAGCCCATCCGTCACGTCATAAATCCATCAGTCCCTCCCCGCCATGCCCCCTTCCCTCCCCGCCTCTTCCTCCCAGCATCACGGCGGGCTCTGGGGTCCACCACCCTTCCTCCAGCACGGCTAAGCCGGCGTCCTCTGAGATCGTGGTGATTGAGCACGACTTCCACCACCAGCATGGCCCAACCCACCACAGCATACGACTACAAGGCCACCGGGTTTCGCCCACGAACTTTGACGGCAGCAACGAGCTGAGGAGGTCTCAGTCTCAGAAGGTGCACAAGGCGCGGCAGAGGATGCTG
>OY757547.1:6765431-6782931 GCA_963584105.1 Alviniconcha strummeri | reverse complement strand
ATGTTCCGTCACTGAGTGAGTGTGTGCGTGCTGCATGTACTGAGGTGTCGTGTCGGGTGTAGTTTGTATATGCAAGCGCCGTGTGTGTCAGTGTGAAACCTGGTGCTCGGCGCAAGCCGGCCGTCAGTGAGGCTCATTGATCAGTCTGAGACCATTGACTGACGTGACTCGGGGCGGGGGAAAGAAGGGGGGAACATTTCAACAACAACAAAAAAGCCAGGCGGTTAATGATTCGTCGAACTTTCCAGCCGGCTCCTGCATAATCGTCTCCATACGACCTCGGTCTTTGATGCGGACCACCACAACCACCACACAGCCGAGTTGATCATCATAGTTTCAGTGGCGGTTGCTTGGTGTGTATCAGTCTGTCGGCTGGTCGAACTGATAAAAAAAATCACCCGGAAGAACTACGTGCATAATGTAACACTCAGTAACAAAATCGCAGCCATTCTCCAAGCCTCGCTTTCCGGCACAGCTCCTCCACTGAAGGAGGAAGGATGTAGTAAACCATTGCCGGTTTGCACCATCAGAGTTTGCACTACGGCCTGCTCGATAAACAGGGGAAGAAACTTTCTCCAGGTGTCAATTAAACCACAGAGGAAGAGTTGTCTACCGTCGACTAGTTGGAAATGAGCTCTGGAACGACGGGGTCCGCATCGCAAACAATTTGAACAAAATAAAATATATAAAAATTAAAGTTAGAATTCTGTAAACACACTTATATAAAAAAACATGCAAACATTTTTTATTTGTTTTTAAATGAGAAGATCAGTTGAGACCAAAGACGAAAGACAGATTTCACTCAGTTACTGTCGAGTACACTGCGGAGCGGCCTATATGAGACTCACGAGTCTTCAGTTTTGAACTTCAGTTGGTGCTGAATTAGGCCAGAGATCTCCACTACCTCTGATTAGGCCCATAGCCCACGTCAAGTAGAAGCCCTCCCCATTTCCTCGTCACAACTAGTGATTCTTTACCACCGCCTGACCCCCCCAGCCCCCCCCACCCCCCCTTCCCCGCCCAACCCCCTCCTCCCGCAGCAGTTCAGATCAGTCCACGAGTCGTGTTCGTGTTGAACAAAATGTATACCCTACGTATCAGCTTTCGCCCGTAGCTTATCCCTGGAGTTTTACAGCTGCCCTGCCCATCCCTGTATCGCGTCAAGCATGCCGGACCGCCACAGGTGTGGCATTGTCGACCCAGCCACCAAAAGTAAAGAAACGGATATATATATGCATACAAGTATACGGGGCCGGCTAATCATGCAAAAGAAAGCCCCCGATGTGGTCTACGTGCAGCTTCTGCTGCCCTCTGCTCATCTTTTAGGCAAATGTGCAGCTAATTGAAACCATAAACAGACTGCAAACCTAATAGGCATTTGGCGTGATGAGAAACTATGTGAAGAATGCAAAACACATGCCCAGAACGAGTAGGCTTGTGGAGGGAAGGGCTGGATTGTTCCCATAGTACATTTTCACTTGAAGGACATTGTAGCAGGAACATGCTTACGGTTTTTGTATTCAAACAATGCCAGTAATTATTTTACACCGTTAATAGCCTCCGTGTACACGATTAGAACGTCTTATTTTTTTCTCGGAGGATTTCTTCCCCACATCAAAGAGCATAGCGCATGCGTAGAGAACCGGAAGCAAAGAGAAAGTGTCGGACAAAAAGAGACGTCTGTCAACAAAATGAAATTCCAAACGCATTCTGCTTGTCTTCTGAGCGAAACCTGATGACACTGACCATGTGGATTTGGAAACCGATAACGTCGACTATCAGCATATCACGAGTCAAAGGTAAGCGGGGGATTTTCTGTTATTATTCTTTGTCAGTCGGTTTTCGTCGCCGACAAGATTGTCAGATTCAAATGTTCTAAGTGAAGTAGACGACTTTAGTTACTGTTTTCTAACTCCAGTTTTACCGTCAGGTACTAACATGCCTTCAGACAGAGAAATCTTTAACCTCTTAATCATATATGCTTTATGCATTATAATGATTCAGATGGTATTTCTCATTATGTGGAGTTTCGTCTCCATTGATTTCCTACTCCTAGAGTGCTTGATCCTCCTTCGAGACGAAGCGAGCAGAAGGGTTGCGGAAAGAGTTGTGAATGAGTCATTCGGATTTCTTTTTGTTATGAAGTGCCTTTGTAGTGCCCATTTTTGTACAAGAACAAAGACCCATCTTGAAAAATGAGTCAACGAGCAGATGAGGGACATATTTCCAGAGGATAGTTCAGGGTCACCACAGCAAAACACACACACACACACACACACACACACACACACACACACACACACACACACACACACACACACACACAGGTTGAGGCCAAGTACTGAAATAGGCAGCAGAGGTGCCAAGGCATCACTAACTCAAGCTAACGATGTAACATAGTTTAAGAAGTTACTAAAAGGAGCTGTCAAGTACATGAGTTTTCATGATACTGATCAGTGCCAGCGACATGCGAGACAACTTGCCCAGATCCAGTGCCACATCATGTAGTCTAGTGATGTACTTTACAGAGACAGACAGTCATCTTTCTTCCCAGCTACTGCAAAGAACTGGAACATGTGTTTGCCTAATTAATGCCAAATAGCACAGTGTCCAGTGAAGTAATACCCAAATGTTACCTTTCCAGACTCCCAGTACCCGGCAGCTTGTACTTGTACTTTTGTAGTTCAAGCTTTGCATAGTGGTAGAATATGATTATGAGGTTGCTTGTGGCCACTCATCATCAGAAGAAGAAAAAAGTTTGGCCTTTTGCCAACTTAATATGTTAGTGTTAATGTCAATTTGTCATACTTATAGTATAATAGTAATAGTGTTATGGTGCTTGGCTTGAGTTTACTTTAGATTCTCTTTCTAAATATGTTTTTATAGTATAATAGTAATAGTGTTACGGTGCTTGGATTGAGTTTACTTTAGATTATCTTTCTAAATATGTTAAGTTGTAATCCATTAGAAGAAGGGGAAAATTGGGGGGGGGTGGCACTGTGTCTGAGACCTGCCCTCCACAGACATAAATTTTATATAAAATAGCAAAATGTCTCCAGTTCAGAGCTGTCAGTTTTCATAGTTATAACAGAATCACTCTCTGACTCAGTCTGGCAGTGACATTGACACTGATACTAGATAGCATTCTGTGATATGTAATGATGTATGTAATTTGTAAAGCCCGTTCTTAACTGGGCGAATGTTTGTTCGCTGAACATACTTTGGAAACTTCGACGAACTATGATTCGTTTCTTAATTGAACTTTTAGTTCACTGAATATGGTTCGGACAGTCTAAACTTTACTTCATTCTCAACTGGTTTGTAATGAGATGCAAGCTACGGCCCAAACTTGCGGCAGACGTGCAGCAGAGAGCACGATCGAAAATGTAGGCTAAAGTCAAGTCAAGTCAATATACTTTCATCATCCCTCACAGGGTACTTCATCTAACTACTATCTCATTCTGGGTCTCCGAGACAAGGCTGCGCCTCCCACAAGTCAACAAATAAACAAATTCCCTCTGAAGCGAGTGAAGAACCTAGCGACACCGTCATCTATTTTTATTTTTATTTTTTCTTCATCCACAGGAGAGCTCTGCTCTCAGCCAGTCAGAGGCAATGATTGTCCAATAGGGCAAATGTTCCCAGAACATGTTGAGCGAAGCTTTTTCTTACCCCAAATATAGCTTTGATGAATATTTCCAACTAGGTTCATGAAGAAATGTTGGCCCAGTTAACTTTATTAAAAACCAACTAGATTCACCAAATATTTCCAGCTAGAACGGTTCGCGAAGGAACATTCGCCCAATTAAGAATGGGCTTAAGTGAGAGTGAGGTCATCAGAGACTGCAAAATAATCCCCTGGATCACCAGATCACCCTCAAGGGTCGCCAAACATGAAATCAGCAACACCATGGCTTCAAGAGTCCAGGCAGCAAGACTGTAGAGCAGTACAAGAGCTCATTCTTTGGAAGAAAAACAAAACAAACAAAAAATGGTTGCTGACAGAAAAAAGCTGGAAGACACTGGTCACTGCTGACTCTCATTGCAGTTTCACTAGCAGTAGGCAGTGCTACAAGGGGCTGCCTCCCACACTAGGCAAAACTGTTTTTAAGCAGTGTTTAACAAGACATGTAAACAAGAACTGTGCAGATTATTCCACTTAAATTTTACATCACAATGTCCTTCTTGTGCCTGTTCTGTTGTGATATTTTGATAATGACCAGTAGTGGTCCTTGCAAGGCATGAAATCAGATCCAGAGACTGAGAGAGGCAAACTGTTCACTTCCCCATATCAATTCAAACAGTAAATTATGTGTGAGACTGAGAGTAAATACTTACCAGCAGCTGGGCTTTTTGTATCGGTATGTGAAACATTGACTTTCTGACTGAACTTTTTGCAGTCTAACTCTAAGCCAATTGTAGATTTGTTGTAAATGATGTCTAACTGTGAGTGTTTTGATGGTACTCCTCTCATACTCATGGTAAATACTGTATGGTTGTGCTTTTCACTTTTTTCTTTTTTCCACATTGATGCAGGCAAGATTTCATGTAATCTTCAAACTACTAATGTACTATACAAATTGTTACAATAGTACAGTAAGTAAGTAAGTTGGTGTTCTACACCCAGTCAACCGGTACAGTTTAAATATCAGGGCAATCAGTAATACAGTACTACTTACTAAAAAAAAAAGAAACTGCTATAGCTTTTCTCTTTTTTTTTAACAAAAAAACTATCATTCATATCTTATTAAATCGTATGAGTCTGTGAGATACATGTACCTGTGTGTAACAGTGTCAGTTATGTGTACTTCTTCAGGTAATGTTGGGGTATTACTGTTACTGTTCCTGCCGTTCTAGTCTTTCTCTTAGTGAGCCTTACCACTTCCTTGTTCCTTGTTGATAGTGATATCATATAGGGTATTTTGTGATACTGAAAACTGATAGTGACGCTGTGACACATACTGTAGTTTTTGTCAGTTGGGAAATAAAATATATTTGACCCTGCAGCTGGAAATGTAGACAGAGAGAAAAAATTTACTTACACTTAACAGTCTTCAAACAACGCGCAGCAACATTTGCAAGCGTCAGCAGAACTATGGAAACTTCAAGGATGAGTGAGAGTCACAATCACATACATGTGATGGATAAACTGCAGATCAGCAGCAGAATGGATTGGGAGGGGATTTAACCATTTACTCCTGTGATGGCGTTTAGCACTTTAAACAGTTGTGTTTAGGCACAGAGTCAGCAGCACACAGTGACAAAGCCTCTGTCCTGGGAAGAACAGGACAAGAAGAAAGTGTTGGGCCAACCAGCCAAGTTGTGCTTCAGTCTTGCACTGAGCTGCTGGGAAGTAGTCTGTGTAGTGTGAGAAATGTGGGTCATGCCCGGCAGGAAGGATGCAGGGCTTTGGCTGGATCAGTCATGTCCCCTTCTGAGTCTGTCCCCTTAGTGTTGGTAAAACAGAGCAACCTCATTGTAAGTCTGTATTCTTGAGTCCTGTCAACATCGCCTCGAGGGAACTTTTTATGCATACATTATGCAGTAAATGATGCATTGTGAGCTTGAAGAGTGGCGCATTGTGAGCTTGAAGAGTGGCTGAATTACTAGTTGATGTAATGGTAGACAAAAAATTTTTTTTACAAATTCATGATGTTGCCATAGCATCCAGGCTTTTCGAAGCTCAGTGGTAGCACTAGCAGTAATTAATTATACTGACTGACAGTAATTAAGGTGGACCTGTTACTTTGGGAGATGTATCATTCACTGGGAATGTACACTGTAACCTTGTGTGTTGGTGAGCAGTCCTGACACTAACATGAGTATGACTCAGAACTCTAACTTTGCTTTCCTAGTTTTTGAAGTGGGAAGTTACTGATTGACACTATTACTTCTAGTTCTAGAAGTACTCTTGTTAAAGTTGAAGGAGGTAGTGTCATAAATATTATATTTTATAAACCATTCATGGTTGTATTAGTGTTAGAATAAGTGAAATTTGGAAAACGAGACAGGACAATGAGTTTACGAATCAAAGTGAGCCGGAGAGGCAGCATCTTGCCTTCTGCCTGGGTTTGTATTTCCTGGTTGGCATTATTGAGTACAGTAGTGTAACATTTGTGAGAATACTACAGATGAGTGCTGTTGATTTGTTTGTAGGTTGGTTCATTCAGTTATTGTATGTCGGTTTTCTGTTACTTTGCAGTTGGTGGATTGGTTGGTGGCAGTATTGCTTTGTGTGTGTGTGTGTGTGTGGGGGGGGGGGGGGGGGGGGGAGTGAAAGAGATAATGTTTGCTTTAGATGATATATATTACAACACTGTTTTAATTTCCCACTGTTAGAATTTTACATATAATCATAAAGTGCCAAACACACTCACTCTCTACATAGATCTATCTCTCTCTCTCTCTCTCTCTCTCTCTCTCTCTCTCTCTCTCTCTCTCTCTCTCTCTCTCTCTCTACTGAGCAGAAATTAAAGGAGATGAGAATAATGAACCTACAAAAACAACTTGAATATATAAAAAGGGTTTGTTCATGTACAGGCTCATTAGCAATGAGTCCCCAGAGTACATAACCTAACCTGTACACACACACACACTCCCTCATGCGATTCCAATTCTAGGAACTATCAGCTTAGTTTGCCTAGGCCAAGGATAGACATATTCAAAACAAGTATATCCTTCTATGGTGCTTATCTATGGAACAACCTACCTCTGACAGTCAGATCTTGTCAGTCACTCAGCTTCTTCAAGCGTAAACTTCATGCACCCCTTGAAGTAGTTACGTAGGATGGACTGTGACATAATACTCCGCCCAATCCTTCCGACTGCTTGTGATAGTGCCCCCCCCCCCCCCCCTCCCCCACTGTTCTTCATAAGATAAGCTTTGACTGCTTTTTTCTTTTCTTTTCCAATACCAGTGTTGAATTGATCAGATATGTTCTGCTGCCTTAGTTACAGGTTGTATGCTCATAATGTATAAGTGAATGATGTATGGCATGTGTTCATGTGGTGCTATGAGCACGCTGTGTTTTGTGTGGAAATTCTCATGTATAACGTTTCACTCACTCATTCATGCCTATATATGTATATTATAATATAAATAATGCCTGTAATTTGATATCTGTTCATCAGTAGCTTAGCAAGGACTAGTTGTTAGACAGGTTTTTGAATTAACCTAAACTACAATCCTTGTAAAATAAAGTTTTTTAGTTCGAGTTCATGTTCTCTCTCTTAGTCTTACAGTGAGTTACACACATATGCTCATTACAAAACACCTGTATTGACACTGGAATTTAATGACTGTTGAAAGTGTTTTTATTTTCTTCCCAGATGAATGAAGGTCGAAAATCCCAGATTGTTCTTCTGGATGAGCGTCGCTTAGACATTTTGATACAGGTGAGTTGGATTACTTACTTAAACTGGCTAAAGACCTTTATATTTATTCGCAATGCCTTTATTGTTTTAAAAAAAGGGGGGGCGGGGAGAGGGGGGCTGCAGGGGGGGGGGGGTATAATCTGTTGCACAGTGTGGGCCAGGCCTTCTTCTGACATGGCTGCGGCTATTCTGATTATACATAAGGCAGTTCATATATTTATTTTGGTCACAGTGTTAGCACAATTTGATTTGGGTACTAGATGTTAGTGATGGTAAGATTGAAATTCCTCCACTGTAAAAGTGTAATACATAACAGCAGTTTTGTCAGCAAAAATGTTGTTCTTATTTTAATAGCAATTTTGTCAGCAAAAATGTTGTTCTTATTTTAATAGCTGTTTTGTCAGCAAAAATGTTGTTCTTATTTTAATAGCTATTTTGTCAGCAAAAATGTTGTTCTTATTTTATTTTTAACAGCAATTTTGTCAGCAAAAATGGTGTTCTTATTTTAATAGCAATTTTGTCAGCAAAAATGTTCTTATTTTCAGCCCAAACTGTTTGCTGGCGACTTGCTGGACTTGGTGGCCTCCCATTTCAAGCTGCGAGAGAAGCAGTACTTTGGCCTTGCCTTCATTGATGACTCGTAAGTGGAAACATTTGCCTGTGTGGAGATATGCATAAAAATGTGTGTGTGATGTATATTATTGTCTTAAAAATAAAAATAAAATGCTGTTATCACTACTGTTTTTCTTCTTCTTCATTGTCTTCCTCCTCCTAGTTTTTCTTCCTCTTTTTTATCTTCTGATGTGACTTTCGCAGTTGACAAGATGTTAAATTCCAAGAACAAACTAACTCAGTAATTGTGTTGCCATTGAGTTCAGTAATGTGTGTATGGATGCACCTTAAGGTAGTTATAACAATGTTACAAGCACTCACGCAGGTGGTGGGGTCAATTGTTCTTTCAGGCTGCACTACCACTGGCTGCATTCAGATAAGCGGGTGCTGGACCATGACTTTCCCAAGAAACCAGGACTGCTGCTGCTGCATTTTGCCATCAGGTCAGACCACAGACTGGAGCATCCAGCTCACATCTGGCTTGTGACAACTTATTAAGCCCCTCATTAAGCCCCTCCTTCTTGTCAAACACACACATTGGCCAATCACGTTGCATCATCACGTTATGTCCACCAGCATTATAATGTGTTGTTGTGTAATAAATCCACCGCTTGGTTGATAGTCAGCATGCACTGATGAGCATCCCCCAATCAGCAGAAATTGTACATGTGTACATTTTTATGTAATTGCGTGAGAGCATGTTTGTTTCACCAGTTGCTGCAGTATGATATATAATGTTGTTGCATGTAGGTTTTATGTGGAGACAATCGGCCTCTTGCGAGACATTCAGACGGTGGAACTGTTCTACTTCAATGCCAGGCAAGCCATTTTCAAGGTGAGTTTTCACTAGTGCTAGTTAAAACATTTTTGCTGGTAAATAATGTCTGATTGCTGCTTACACTGGTGTCATACTTTGTAAATGCAAAGCTTGTGTTTGCTGGCATAAGGCAGATAGCATGTGTTCTAAGGGAACATTGTTGTAAAGATTTACTGGATTTTTTTGTTGTTGTTTTGTTTTTAACTTTTTACATGTTTTCCATGCTGATTGATGCATTATATTTTTCTCATGAGTTTCTGAAAGCCGAGGGTTTAGGGGCAGAGAAACCCAGTACTTGCTGAATATGTTCAGATTTTCTTATTAATAGTGATGAATTGTATATATTGCAACATTGATTTCAAACAAGTTTGGTTATAAAAGTTTGAGTGGTTCAGAAGATATCTTCTGGACAAAGCCATGATGAAAGGACAGGACAGATAGACACAGTGATTCCAGTATAATACCACTAACTTTGTTTGGGGGGGCTATGAAAAAATTTACCTGTGCAATGTAGAGTATTGTATAACTGTAGCATACCAGAAAAAGTTGCCAGCATAGAAAGTTGTACCAGTGTCATTCTTGCCAGGCCTGCCTGTGGCTGGAAACTTTTATGCCTTATTCTGCCCCTGGTTAGCATTTGCTCAGCAGATGAATCAGTTGATAGCAGGCTGTGAATTGTTGCAGGGCCATATTGAATGCGACAGCGAGACGGTGTTTGAGTTAGCAGCCCATGTGTTGCAAGCTAGCAAAGGTGACTTCAACAGGTAAGGTTCTGTTGCAGCATGGCAGAGAAATGTGGTTTTGTGTACCTGTAGAGGTAGTGGCTTTCTTAAATAAAAATGGAATGGAGAATGCAGTTTCATCTCAAGTGTTTGGGGTTCCTGCATGAAATGAAAATATAATTGGGATGGTGAGTAGGGCTCAGGGGAGCTCTAGGACTAGGAGCTGTGAGAAAGTAGAGGTGGCCATCCTGGGCCCCTAATGGTCTGTACAGTTTCTGTGGACGTAAAGCAACACTGAACTTGTAGAAGTTCAGAGCTTGGGTGCTGTGTGAAAGTAGAGGTGGCCATCCTGGGCTCCCCACCCCTAATGGTCTGTACGGTGTCTGTGGACGTAAAGCAAGATTGAGTGTAGATAGGGGTGTAGGGAGGCATTTTGTCTTCATTGTAGAAAGAGTAAGCAGAGGCTTTCTTCATATGTCTGTCTATGTAATTGTGTCTATTAATTTTATTTTATTTTATTTGTAACATTCATACCCATACTCATATGCATGTGCACAGATACACACAGGCATGCATGCATTTATGCATGGACATGCAACAGTTGCACACTCTCACACACATGCACATGCAGTATGTGTTCAGGCTTTGAACGTTAAGTTTCAGCTAAACTAAAAAGCTAAGTGGATCAAATTTCATTCCTATCATCATTTCTTACTGTACGTTAATGTATGATCTGCCTGCTGCACGTTTTGCTTTGTCAAATTACAATAAGAATGCCTTTTAACCTTTTGTGCATTTTGATCTTGTTTGATGCAGTGATGAAGATGCCAGAGATGACATCAAGAAGCTGCCCATCATCCCAACCAGAACCCTCAAAGAGCACCCATCCATATCATACTGGTGAGTTCCTGGTCCCGGCCTGCTCAGGCCTGCTGGCAGAATGAAGGTGTGGGTGGACAAGGCAAGGAGGGTGACGTGATTTGTTTCTGTACAGGTGTAGTCTGGATGCACCTGGATGCACAGTGGAATGCTTTTTGGGGAACTTTGGTCCGAGACCTGGAATAGGCATCTGAAGGGAATGATTGACAAAGACGCAGAGACTTGGAAGAGGTTTAAATTTCACAACTGTACAGCATTTTATGAGCTCCAGCTTGTTGCCAGTTTGAGCACGGAGGCCCCTGGGTTTTGTTGGTTTGTTGACATCACGGTGTTGTTGTTGTAGCATTCCTTAGTTGAACTCTCAGGGGGTCACTCAGTGTATGAAACTGGACTTTGACAAATGCATTTCATAGGGTGAGAGAACTGCCTGTGTGACTGATTTTTATTCTTTTGCTTTTTATTCTTCTGCCTGATGGGCAGGCACATGCCATCTTCGCAGATTTGTCTTCAGTTTTGGAGGGTGGGTGCTGTTGTGCAAGAAGCGTGTCATGGCTGGAGAAAGTCTCCACAGAGTTGTGCCGTGCATAAGAAGCTTGTCATGGCTGGAGAAAGTCTCCACAGAGCTGTGCGAAATAGTGTACATCACAATGGGGTTGTGTGCATACAGAACCCCTCTAACCATTTCTGGTCATTTTCAGCGAGGACAAGGTCATAAGCTACTACAAAAAGCTGCTTGGAACATCTAGAGGTCTTGCCATTGTTAAGTAAGGATATTTTGATTTGACCTTTATTCTAAACATGTTCTTCGAAGAGTCATACTAGTATGTAGAACTGTAAATGGGTTATGTGCAGTCTGTGTAATAGAATACAGGATAGAGTGTATACAAGACAAATTGAAACTGCTATCATGTATAATCAAGATGTCCATTCTCTTCTTTCTTCTAATTTTCAATTTTTGGTGGATCTTCATGTAAATTGATGTTTTAAATGAAATAATGATGGTTTTCCAGGGTACTGCTACAAGAGAGAATTAGTGACAGTTGAAGTATGAAGATATTCTGGAACAATGACTGTTTCATAGTTTACAACATATAATTCTCTCTTTCTGTCATCGTAACAGTTTGTGTTTGGTGATTATAGTTCTATGCAATGAACTTTAATACAATGATGTATGAACTGTGTTACAGTTAATTACAAAATATTCAAGTAATAATTGCTGGAAATCTTTTAACACTGTGCAGTAGTAATATTGTTACTTACGGTTTTGCCTTTTGTTGTTCCCAGCTACATGACAATTGTGGAAAAACTTCCAACCTATGGGATCCACTACTATGAAGTCAAGGTACTCCGAATTTCCCACTGTTTGGCCTTTAGTTAGTTATTTTACCTTGTTTTTTCTTTAGAGTGTGTGTGTGTGTGTGTGTGTGTGTGTGTGTGTGTGTGTGTGTGTGTGTGTGTGAGCGCATGCATGTGTGTGAGTGTTTAGGGGACAGGGATGTTTTTGACAGTACTTAGAATAGTTAAATCAAGGTTGTCATCTTCCAGATACATAGGTGATTCATCACTCTGTGTGTATTTTGTTATTGACTGCTTTCATATATAGTGCTGTTTTCCATTCTTGAGCAGACTCACTGTGCTCTTGTTGCATGTGATTCTCAGTGAGTGACTGGTTGTTGTTTTTATAGCGCTTGAGAAAATTCTCCCACCACTCCTGCTGGGGCTTGAACCTGCTACCTTTTGATCAGGAGCTATCCCCACTCCGGTTAAGATTGTGTGTGTGCTGGGGGCAGGTGTTTTTTTCAGTGTTTAAAATGATGTAATTGAGTTTGTCTGATTCAGATTCCCAAGTAGTTCATTGCTTTGTGTATGTCTGTGTGTGGTGTGTGTGTGTCTTTGTGTATGTGTGGTGTGTGTGTGTCTTTGTGTATATGTGGTGTGTGGTGTGTGTGTGTCCCAGGACAAGAAGGAAATCCCCTGGTGGCTGGGCATCAGTCCCAAGGGTATCGCTGTGTACGACAAGAATGACAAGACAACACCACGAAGGGTCAGTACCATCATGTGTTGTCTCTGGGTCTTCACTCACACTTATACTGTCGCTCCAGTCAGTATCCATAGTCAGCCTCAGGGGCAGCAGTAACTGGTCACACCTTGACCCTGTTACAGCTGGATGTTGCAGTTTTCAGGTTAAAAGCCCCACTGTGGTGGGAAAACACTGACCCTTGCTGAACTCTGTGGAGATTCCACCACTTTCAGGATTTTTGACCTCTTCAACAAATTGAAAACTGGAACAACAGGCACAGAGCATCATTATGTGCAGCCGTGACAGGCGAGGTTTCTGGGATGGGAAGACTGTCCACAAGCATGAGTGAGAGCTTCAGAGGTTTCCATCAGACAAGTCAACAAAGAAGAAGAAGAATGCATTTAGTACATTGGGCATCATCTGCAGCAGCCAGCTGTCCCTGGGGAAACTATGTCAAAGATTCCAGTTGGGAAACTCAAGCATACAAAGTTGTTGTTTTTATACTGGAGTCATCAAGTGAGCATGGGGAGAACCAGGCAGCTAGTTTGTTGAGGATGTTTGCCCGGTTTGGTGATTTCCCTTAGTATCTAAAAGAAGAAGAAAAAAGGCTGATATAGGTGGGAACCCTCTTGATTCAGGAACAGCTCGGTTCGCAGTGTTGATCATTACATGCAAACATGCATATTTGATGCACTAAAGTGGGGTCTGACTCTCTAAACGTCTGACCCACCTGTCACCCATATGCCTATGATTTGACCCAAATACACTGAAACTTAGCAGTATGTGTTACAGTTCTGCTCAGTGCATCAGTTGCACCTTTGTGTCAGTTTCTCTCTCTCTCTCTCTCTCTCTCTCTCTCTCTCTCTCTCTCTCTCTCTCTCTCTCTCTCTCTTTGATAATTAGAAAGTCTCCAGTGTGGTCAGTAACAGTTATCACCCTGTAATGCTGCACTGTGACCCTCAGGGTTCAGGTTCTTAAAGCCAGCTGCTGGTAGTCCGTGATTCTATATGATTAGTTACCTGCCTTGTAAGATTATGGTGATGTTTGTGAATAAAATGCTTTCAACTTACTGAGCCTGGCAAAATTGCATTATGATGGAGTTGGCCTGTACTGATTTGTGTCAGGTGTTTACGTGGAAGAACCTGGAAAACTTGTACTACAGGGACAAAAAATTCTCCATAGAGGTCCATGACCCAAAACGGTAAGTCACTTTGTGGTGCACGCTGTGTCCATTGTTTTTGCAAGATGTGCTGTGAAGTCATATACTTGTTTGTTTGTTTGTTTTGTTTCACCTCCTGTGAATAATGTACAGATAAATCATTTTCTTGGAACTATCTCTTTTCAGTTAAATTTGTATGCTCTAGCCACTGCCAGATTTTAATTTTATGCACATTTCATTAGCCTGTTTCATTAATTTTTACACACATGATTGTATGAATCTTGTAACACTGTATCAGTTTTGTATTCACCCATACTATGATTTAATATAACGTTTGTTTTTCTTTGATAAGAGATGAATTAAAAATCTGAATTTGTGTACAGAAAATGATGGTCATGTTTAAGAATTGCATTGTAGGACAGAAAATGATAGTCATGTTTAAGAGTTGCATTGTAGGACAGAAAATGATGGTCATGTTTAAGAGTTGCATTGTAGGACAGAAAATGGTAGTCATGTTTAAGAGTTGCATTGTAGGACAGAAAATGATGGTCATGTTTAAGAGTTGCATTGTAGGTTTTGAACATCTCAGTTTGTTATTCATTTGTGTTTGTAACATCTCAGTTTGTTATTCATTTGTGTTTGTAAAATCAAGAATTTTGAGTTGTGAGTGTTGAGTTTTGTGGTGGGTTTCTAATCTGTGCACACCCTGTGGAAATGAAGTGTGGTTTGTGTTACTCCCCACCCCCCACCTCCACACCACACCACCACCCCTTTTCTGTGAATGAACACATCCTGTCATTGTTAGCTGTTGGAACATTACAAATTATAACGCACTCATTGTTCTCTCTCAGCCAGAGTTTTCTGTTTAACAAAAGGTAACTGGCATGGTCAGCTCAAACTGTGGAAGAGGCTTTGGTATTTTAATTGTTATCCCATTCTCTGAGTGTGAGGGAAGGGGAAAGGTGTGTTAAAAATCCACAATTCATCCTTGATCCTTGACACGTTTGCCCACCCCAGCTTTAGCATGTTGAGGCGAGCTTTATGTCGTGAATAAGGATCTTGGGCAGGTTGGGTATGGGGTAGCACTGCATTTCTCTGAGTTCTCAGGATGGACAGAAAGGTGGCAGAGAGGGCTGGAAGAAATTGTTTGATTATGCCAGAAGCAGAACTGTTTTGCAGCTCAGTGTTTTATGATGAGCTTACTGTACACTACTTGCAAACACAAGACTTTAAGTTGGGAGAGAAAGAACAAAGAGCATGGACAGTTAGACCTGGACAGTTCAGCACTTGGTGTGCTGGTGATGTAGATGCAACAACTTGGTTTATATTTTATCTTTGAATTTTGGGATAAAACACCTGCATTTAGCTTGAAGTAAATATTTTAGGATGACACACCTGCATATAGATTGAAGTATACATTTTGGGATGACACACCTGCATTTACAGTGAAGTATACATTTTGGGGTGACACACCTGCATTTAGAATGAAGTATACATTTTTGAATGACACACCTGCATTTAGAGAAGTATACATTTTGGGATGACACCTGCATTTAAAGAGAAAAAGACAATTTGAGATGACATTCTTGCAAGAAGTTATAATTTTTTCACATTCATCAGGGGTGTATCAAGATTTAACATTTGCTTTTATAGTATTGTTATTGTAGTAAGATAGATGCTGCAAATCACCTGAGGTGAGTTTATATCTCATCTGTGCTTATTAGTACCATGTGTTAACTGTTTTCTTACTGTAAATCATGACACCATATTTTTTTCTATTGGGTTTGTAGTCTTTTTAAGTTTTGTTTTTTGTTTTGTTCTTCTCAGATATTTTCATGCTTTAAAAAAGTGTGTTAAAAAAAATGGAGTTGCAAGTGTGAATACACACACTCTTGTGAATAATCTGCTTAGTGTTTGCACAGTATATATACATTCATGATGGTTTGACAGCAACATGTCATTGATTTCCTTGCCTTTCTTCCCATTCTTGCTTCTGGGTGAAAAAGTGAGGGGGATAATGAAAGGTATAGCGTCAACTATGTGACAGTGTTCGGCTCCCGGTCCATCCTGCTTACGCTTCTTCATTTTACTTTCATGCTCAGTCATTTGTAACTATAGTCAAGGAGGCTGACAGATATATTAAGTAATAGTGCATGACATGGCTTTTGTTTTGTTTTGTTTTTTTGGTCACTGTTCATGCTTATTAGTCAGTATTTGTTTAAAGTGTATTTACTCAGAAGACTGTTCCTGACACCTTTACCCACAGCTGACATGGTCTCTGGAATGTACCTGCCCCACCCACTGCACCCAGCTCCACTCTCATTTTTACCGCCCACCCATCCCTACCCCCTTTCAGAGTTCACAGTTTCATTGGCCCTTTTTTAGATTTATTTTTTATGTATTGTTGTTCTTCAATTTTATTTCTCTAAAAAGAGTGGGGGGGGGGGGGGGGGGAGGCTTTTGTTAGTAATCTCCTGTGGCCTGTCCTTGTTTATTGCAAGCTCATTTTTTGAATTTGTGATTTTTGGGGGTTTTTTGTTTTGTTTTTTTTTTGCTCAGTCCTGTATGTTAATTTTTTTTTTTTTTTTTTTTTTTTTTTTTGAAAGTATAGCCTAGTATGTGCAGCTTCATTCTTTGTGTTTATGATTTCTTGATCGCATGGCTTACAAGTACATTTGGAAAATACTGTCAGACTTTGGTAAACTGCAACACAGTCTGTTCACATCAGTCTTTTGAAATAAAGCAAGTCTTTGATTCAGTCTGCTGAGTAAAAGTAAAAATGCATTCATTGAATCAATTGAAGAACTACATCTTCTTCATGAACCCCCCCCCCCCCCCAATCTACCCCCCCCCCACCCCCCCCCCCCCCTTTTACATTTTTTGCCAGCATAATGTGAGAGATTGACAGAAGGGGAAAAGTGCTTGACTTTGGAAGTGTCTTGTTTTGGGACCTACAAATGACTATAACTTCTGGAAACTTGCAAGAGTTATTATAACAAAGCTATGGTTACAAAAATAACAGAGGAAAGAGATTGACAGAAGGGGAAAAGTGCTTGACTTTGGAAGTGTCTTGTTTTGGGACCTACAAATGACTATAACTTCTGGAAACTTGCAAGAGTTATTATAACAAAGCTATGGTTACAAAAATAACAGAGAAGAGGGGTTCAGTTTTTATTGGCAACCACAAAGACATGTAAAGGTTATTTTGTGAGCTAGAAACTTTCAGTCCTTGCTAAAGTTTCCCACCTTCTCTAATAACATTTTAATTCATCTAATGCTCTTTTTTTTACAGCATGCCTACCCTTTTCATAGCTTCTAGTGCAGCCTGCTAGCTCAGAAGCAAATTTTGCCGTGAAAGTTTCATTTAGGGCGTGTCAGAACATTTTGATAGTGCACATAGTGTTGGGACAGTACCATAGTACCCACCTCAATGAATTCTCCAGTATACCCTGTAGCACTTGCAGAAACAGTCACAGCTTTTGCAGTTTATGGGTTTTTAGAAGGGGTGGTGTTGATGTGGATGAGGAGAACTTTGATTATGAAAGGGGATGTGTTGATGTGGATGAGGAGAACTTTGATTATGAAGGGGGATGTGTTGATGTGGATGAGGAGAACTTCAGTTATGAACGGGGGGGGGGGGGGGGGGGGTGAACGAGAACTTTGATTATGAAGGGGGATGTGTTGATGTGGATGAGGAGAACTTCAGTTATGAACGGGGGGAGTGTTGATGTGGACGAGGAGAACTTTGATTATGAAGGGGAATGTGTTGATGTGTATGAGGAGAACTTTGACTATGAAGGGAGATGAGCAGAAAGACAGTGAGGCTGGAATATATCACACAGAACTTTGATGTTATTCTTTTAGATGGGGGGGGCGGGGGGGGGTTCAGGTGTGGTCTCTCATTGATGCCCCATCTT
>OY757547.1:6745129-6765231 GCA_963584105.1 Alviniconcha strummeri | reverse complement strand
AAGAGAGGGCAGATATATGTTACCAAAAAGAGGTGATTGTTTTTTCAGATGGAATAGCTTAGTTCTTGCCAGTTCATTGTTTTTCAAATGTGATCAGAATTACAGTTAAGCTGAGTTTTTGTAGTTGAATTTTTAGCGCATAAAAAAGCTGAATTTTAAAGTTTGGTCCATGAATGTGGTCTTTCCCACTGAACTTAACAATTTTCACTTATAATGTAAATAATTTTATGCTGTTAGAGATTAACAGAAAGAAATGGGATGTCTTGGACAGAGAGGCCTACCATTTTCCATGAACTGGTAAGAGTTAAGGGAAATAATTTTCACTGTTTTAGTGAATCATAATGAGATTCCAGTTTGAGAATCACAGTCCCACAAAAAGAAAAGTATGAGGGGGGAAAAAAAGGAGAAAGAAATGCAAGGCACACTGGCATCACTTCAAGCTGCTTTTGAGGTTTTTTATTGTAGATGTTTTTAAAAAACCCATGATATTTCACTTGCCTATAGCTACAGCAATCTGCAGAGTGGAAATGTGTCTCTCATTATTCACTCAGCTCTCTTGTGAATTTCAGTGAAATCTTTTTACAGGGGTGGTTTTTCATAGCAGAATAAACTGTACTGTCATGTGTTTGCGTGCGTAGTCCACCCCCTCCCCTCCCAACTGACTAGTGACTTGGCAGTGTGGTCTGGTGTCCCTTCTAGTATCGTGCACACACTGAGCAGTTTCAACCTGTACGAAGATGCCATTCGCGAGCCCCTTGAGCATTTTGACGACCTGTCAGACGCGATCACAGACCCCACCACTCAGTAAGTACGCTATGTTAGTCTGCACCTCCTTTCACCACCCTGTAGCTGCAGGCCTGCTCTGCGTGCATTAGGCGTAGCCAGTCCCCCAGCCCCTCCTCCTTCAGGCTCCGGCTCCGACACCCACCTGTCTTGGGGCAGGAATGACCTGGCAAAAAAACAGTCAGTTGGTCAAACAAGGAAGAAACTGTAGTGCTATGACAGTGGTGGAGTGAAGAAACCTTCTTCAGATGAAGGGTGCAAGGTGAGATGCTGTCATTTTCTGTTTGGATTCTTTTTGCTCGGGAGGTGCTCTCTGAAATGTCTGCATCTTTTTGTTCACCTTGAACCACCCATCATTTCAAGTAAGTTTTCTTCATGATTCAGACTGTTATTAGAGTTGAGAGTTTTTGTTTTAGAGAAGTCAATGCATGTAAATGGGTATTGGCAAATTGAAAGGAGGGAGGAGGTCAGCCAACAACAGCAACAACAACAACAAAAAAGCCTGGTAGGATTTCAGAGGCATTTACTGTTCAAAGGAAAGAGTGACTTTGAAAAAATGAAACCCTCCCAACTTGTAGAGCTAAACAGAGTGGTCCATGCCATGATGGTCACCAGAAGGTCAACTTCTGGGAGTCAGACTGCATCACGTAGCCACAGCATTGAGTCCTGAGTCCTGGTCACGGTTGTTGCCACTGCGGTGGGACTGGCTACTGGGACCCATGCAGGCCTGGCCCAGGTGTGTCTGTGTCAGGTGACAAGCCTTGTACAGTTCATGCTTTGTCTATAGCTCTGTTAAAGATGGAGGTGTTTGTCTAGAGCCGGAAAGGACTGCAGTGTCTGAGGCTGCAGAAGAAGTGTCCTGCTTGTTCAAAGCAGGCTCTTGAACAGCAGGAAATGTTGAAAGTGCACTAAGTCAGTGTGCCTTTCACCTACCTGTTTGTCACTGCCTCGTTGAGCCAGCATCTGCATTTTCATTTGCTGTCCCAAGATGGGTTTGTGTCCTGGGCTGAGTTTTGTAGGCATCTCTTTCACCCAGAGAGATGCTGTTGAGAGCATCCCTGTGTAAATACCTATGTCCTCTAGCGAATACATAGCCTTCACTGGTGGGATCAAGGTTCCATCAGTGGTTTTGTCATTAGTTCATTCATAGTTGTATCTTTGTACTGATTGTTAATTTGTTTGGAGGGCCGAGATGGTGTGGTTGAACTTGAAGAGGATAGATGTTTATTTGTCTATGGCAGTGTATGCATGCACTCTTAGTAGCTGATGACCTTGTCATCTTTGTCATTGCCCTTCCCCCCATCCATACAACATGCCCATCTGTATCAGAAGTACTCATCATGGTATGTAAGCCATAATGTTATAAGCAATAGTCCAGTTCGGCACACTCACACTCATCACCTTTTGCATCCACTCTGTCAGCAATGACCTTACTCACACTTGTTGTAGCTTTGCACTTGCAGTTTGAACACAAAAAGCTAATGAAAGCTTGAGAACTAACACATTTGTAATGGCAATGCCTGCCCAACAGAGACTAAATCCAGATGTGAGGAAGCATTGTGTCATGTGCTTTTGTTGTTGTCAGCATGTGTGTGTTCTCACTGTACCCACTGTTTCTGTGCATGCATAAAAACATCTGTTGTGACCTGTACAATTCTAAACTGCATTGTCTGTGGAACCTGTGCCAAGTGTCCATGCATGAGGTGCCAGAGGAAGACATCTTGAGAGTACAGGTGGCTGGAAATGCATAGATCAGATTACACCAACATTATGAGCAGTGGATTTTGGAAATGCTGTCTCGAAGGACTGCTAGATGTCATTCATATGTAGCAGGTTTTACTGTATTGGTGTTCTTGGCTGGTTATAATACTTATATACCTGTAGTGACAGATCACCTGTTGAGGCCAACTGCCGGCATAACAGGCAACTGGTCTTATTAAACATTTCCATGAAAATAAGATTTTAGTGAAATTGTGAGAAAAAGAGTAAACTGGACAACAGTCCCTGTAAGATTGTGTTGGACTTTCACTGTTGAGGATTGGAAAAGTCCACCATGGCTATAATTGCCTAGGCACACTCATCTGCAAAAGACTGCATCCAGAGACAGAGTACAAGTGTGTGATGGCCATGAATGTAGTTCCTCAGGCATTCTCATGATTTGTTTTACAGGGTGGTCCTTGGAGGTACATCAGCAAATGAACAGACAAAAGAAGCAAAACAAAACTAAAGATCTCAGTACATTACAAAATTGAGATTGTCAAGCCCCTTTGTGTTGTAGATTATATATTGTATGTGGCAGGGAATTTAACGATAGCATAGTGTGCTTCCAGGGAGGCCACCACCAGAAAAAGACCATTGCCCCTTGAGGCTATGTGAGCCCACTTTAAATCTGTTCTGCGTGATGGACATATACACTGGCTCTGCTGGTAGTAGGTGTATTGTTTGCAGGTGTCGTGTGTTGTCTTAGATACATCTATTTATTGAAACAAAAAAGAAAAACTTGGACCGTAAAATTTACAGGGCATTTTGTTGTTGACCCCACCCCCACCTGCCACTCCCCACCATTGTTTTAAACTATAATCAGCTGTTTTTGTTATCCACTGGTCATTAACATTGCTATAGATACCTGATTGACTCTACGCTGTAATTTAACAGAAGGAGAAAACCAAGTCACTACTGTGTCAGTGGCCGCTGATTTGCTGTGGATGAAGCTAGGCTGTGTGTGTGTGTGTAGTCACAGTATCATAGCCAGCTAGTACTGCAGTAGAACCAGTACTACTTCTTTCTCTCTCTTTCTCTTGTGACTGATGAGCTTCTCTGCTGTCAACTGTTGTATCCTACAGGTCCACCTCATTATGGTGTTCACTGAGGGGCAGGCATAGAAAGAGGAGGGAGAGAGAAGTAGCTGTGTGGACACAGAAATAAAGACTTGCTTATATGAATGCAAAAACATAAGCAGTAGAAATACAGTAATAAGTAAAAAAACAAAAAACAACAACAACAAAACAGCAGTGGATGTTGTGATTCTCTTGGTTGGGGTGCTGAAGCACAGACACATTTTAATAGGTAATGGAAATATGCACCAATAGATTGGCCAAAGGCTGTAGTTTGATAGACATTAGTAATAGGAGTTTGGTAGACATCTGTAATAGAAATATGTACCAGTGAACTGACTAAAGATGGTAATTTGGTAGACATAGACAATGGGAATATATGCACTGATGGATTTTGTGGCTAAAGGTAGTAGTTTGGCAGACATAAGTAACGGAAGTATACACCAATAAACTGACTAATGGCAGTTGTTTGGCAGACATAAGTAATGAATAGGCAGATAACTGATTTTTAATGCCTGGTCAACCATGATGGTTATGTCAGATTCAGAGAGAACATTGGTGATGGAAATATGCACCAGTAAATTGACTAATGGCAGTAGTTTGGTAGACATAGCTGATGGATAGGTAGGTAATTGATTTTTAATGCCCAGTCAGCCATGATGGTTATATCAGAGTGAACATGAGTGATGGAAATATGCACCAATAAACTAGCTAAGGGCAGTAGTTTGGTAGACATGTGGAAATATGCACCAGTGAGTTCAATTGGCTAAAAGCAGTAGCCTGATGGACAGAGTTAATGGAAATGTGTACCGGCTAAAAACAGTAGTTTGATAGACATAGGTAGAGGAAATTATATGCATAAGTGAATTGGCTCAATGCAGACATATGCACCAATGAATTGGCTAAATGTATTAGTTTGATAGACATAGGAGATCAGATTGTGCACCAATAAATTGGCTAAAGTTTGATGGCTGTACAGGTAGTGGAAATGTGCAGCAGAGCATTGGCTACTGCAGGCAAGATATGAATTGGCTGAAAACGAGACATGGATAGGCTGAATATAGCAATGGGTTGGCTGAAAGCTGTAGGGTACACAGAATGAGGGTAGCAATGAATTGACTGAAGGAGGAGGTATGGATACATACCAGTAGGTAATGGAAGTTTACAACAGTAAGTCAACAGAAGCAGGTTATGTTGTTGGTATCAGATTAGACCAGAATGCTCTTATTTCTGAATGTTATGGTGAGGTGTACCATGTTTTTATTGGCTCTGTTACTTCTTTTTGCTCTACTGCTGCTACTTCTCCTTTAACATGTCCATGTTAATATTGTTTTATGCTTGTGCAAGGATTTGCAAGGTTCTGCAATGTTTTGGTTGAAAATGTTACTCTCTCTCTCTCTCTCTCTCTCTCTCTCTCTCTCTCTCTCTCTCTCTCTCTCTCTCACTCTCTCTCTCTCTCTCTCTCTCTCTCTCTCTCTCTCTCTCTCTCTTTCTGCCCCCTTATCTTCCTCACACCAACACACATATGTATACCTACTCCTATTTTTTTTAGACTGTGTATGTCCCAACCCAGTGTTGGTTGGTATTATTTGGCCTGTCTTGATTAGTTGATAGACGTTGTGTACTTGCATTGTACGATTGTTGTATACCCCTCCCTCAAGCCAAATTGATTTTCCCAGTACTCCCTCTTGGTTTCATCAGATGCTTTTCACAGCTTGCAAAGATGGTCAGTAACCTTGGGTATTTATTGTGTGTCTATCAGAGTTTCAGTGAGCCGACGAACGTTCGGCACCAGCAGCGTCAATGTTCATGCTTGGCTGGCCGCCAGCCAGCAGCTGACCAAGTGTATCTGGTCCATGGCGGTGGCTCAGCACCAGTTCTACCTGGACAGGAAACAGAGCAAGGTAGGTGGTGTCCCTCTGTTACCTGGTTTACACCTGGTGTGTATCTGGCCCATGACAGTGGCTCAGCACCACTTCTACCAGAACAGAAAACAGAGCAAGGTAGGTGGTGTCAGTGTGTTGCCTGGTTTACACCTGGTGTGTATCTGGCCCATGGCAGTGGCTTAGCACCAGTTCTACCTGGACAGGAAACAGAGCAAGGTAGGTGGTGTCCATGTGTTACCTGGTAAACACCTGGCCCATGGCAGTGGTGTAGCACCCATTCTACTTGGACAGGAAACAGAGCAAGGTAGGTAGTGTTACTGTGTTACCTGGTTTACACCTGATGTGTATCTGGTCCATGGTGGTGGCTCACCGCCAGTTCTGTCTGCACAGGAAACAGAGCAAGGTAGGTGATGTAAAGCCCGTTCTTAATTGGGCAAATGTTTCTTTGCGAACCTAGTTGGAAGTATTCGGCGAAGCTAGTTCTTAATTGGGCCAACTTTTCTTCGCGAACCTAGTTGGAAGTATTCATCGAAGCTATATTCGGGGTCCAAAAACCTTCGCTCAACATGTTCTGGGAACATTCGCCCTATTGGACGATCATTGCCTCTGATTGGCTGAGAACAGAGCTCTCCTGTAAATGGAGAAAAAACTAAAATAAAAATGGATGACGGTGTCGCTAGGTTCTTCACTCGCTTCGAAGGGAATTTGTTTATTTGTTGACTTGTGGAAGGCGCAGCCTTGTCTCGGAGAACCCAGAATGAGATAGTAGTTAGTTGAATTACCCTGTGAGGGATGATTAAAGTATACTGACTTGGCTTTAGCCTACATTTTCGATCATGCTGTATGCTCCGCGTCTGCCGCAAGTTCGGCCGAAGCTTGCATCTCATTACAAGCCAGTTGAGAATGAAGTAAAGTCTGGACTGTCCAAACCATATTTGGCGAACTAAATGTTCAATTAAGAAACGAATCATAGTTCGTCGAAGTGTCCGAAGTATATTCGGGTGAACAAACATTCGCCCAGTTAAGAACGGGCTTTAGTCTTTTACCTGGTTTACACCTGTTGTCATGTATCAGGTCCATGAAGGTCTCTCAGCACTAATTCTGTCTGGGGCAGGAAACAGAGCAGGGCAGGTGTTGTCAGTGCTTGCCTGTGGTGTATACCACACCAGGTGTAAATCAGGTAAGCACTTTCCTGGACATAAGTCAAACTAGTGTAGTCTCAAGGAGCACTTTTGGTGTGCTTGAAAGTGCCCCATTTCACTTCCAGCTTCCTATCAGCTCAGGAGAGTGCAGTGTCACATTTGAAGGGTTCATGGGGAAATCCACAGGAGAGCCCAACTTGGTGTGTTAAAAATGTGAAGTGCAGCATTCAGTGTTCCTGTGTGCATGCTAACGCAATGCAGTAGCCCAAGTCCAGATGCCAAGACAATTGTGTTCAATGCAATGTTCAGTTTTTCCGTGCACAGGGGACACTGGTGGCAGCACGCAGCATGAGCGAGATTGCAGCTGACCTGTGTCGCAGCTCCACGTCCCTGATTGGGTCTGACCTGAGCCGCAGTGCCAGCTCTCACTCCCTGCCCAGTTTGTCTGGGTCCAGGTTTGAATGTAAGTCATCCCTCTCTTGTCTTAAGGTTGAACTCCCTGCCCAGTTTGTTCAGGTCCAGGTTTGAATGTAAGTCATCCCTCTCTTGTCTTAAGGTTGAACTCCCTGCCCAGTTTGTTCAGGTCCAGGTTTGAATGTAAATCATCCCTCTCTTGTCTTAAGGTTGAACTCCCTGCCCAGTTTGTCTGGGTCCAGGTTTGAATGTAAATCATCCCTCTCTTGTCTTGGGGCTGAACTCCCTGCCCAGTTTGTCTGGGTCCAGGTTTGAATGTAAGTCATCCCTCTCTTGTCTTAAGGTTGAACTCCCTGCCCAGTTTGTTCAGGTCCAGGTTTGAATGTAAGTCATCCCTCTCTTGTCTTAAGGTTGAACTCCCTGCCCAGTTTGTCTGGATCCAGGTTTGAATGTAAATCATCCCTCTCTTGTCTTGGGGCTGAACTCCCTGCCCAGTTTGTTCAAGTCCAGGTTTGAATGTAAGTCATCCCTCTCTTGTCTTGGGGCTGAACTCCCTGCCCAGTTTGTCTGGGTCCAGGTTTGAATGTAAGTCTTTGTCCTAGGGCTCAACTCAAAGCTTGCATGTGCTGGTGGGGTGGGTAGGTAGATGGGTTGGTGAGGCGGGTGGTGGGCTGGATAGGGGATGTGGTCGGTAAGAGGGTGGGTAGAGTATGTGGTTGTTGATGGGATGGGCAGGGGATGTGGTTGATGGGATGTGGTTGGCGAGGGGGTGGGTAGGTGATGTGGTTGGCAAGGGGGTGGGTAGGTGATGTGGCTGGTGAGGTGGGTGGTAGGGTGAGTAGGGGATGTTGTTGATGGGATGGGAGTGGTGATGGGGGTAGGAGATGTGGTTGTTGATGGGGTGGGTAGGGGATGTGGTTGGTGATGTGGTGGGTAGGTTGGGGGGTAATTAATAGGGTCAGTGAGGTAAATAGTAGATGTGGATGCTGAGGTGGGTGGTTTGAACTCTGGGACCAAGAAGGCATAGATGTTCCAAGTCCTGAAAACCGGTATATCAGTATTACTGTGTTATTCTGTGTTTTGTGGAAAACTCACAGACCCAGAAGGCACAACCAGCTGAAGATGACAGTGTGACAATGCTCTATGTTTGACAGTAAACGCAGAGAACTCGGACACCCAGAAGGCAGAGAGGGAGATGTTCCAAGCTTTGAAAGCCAGGAAGGAGGCCCTGGAGGAAGCTGTGCGCAAAAAACTGGAAGAGCTCAAAGTGCTTTGTTTTCAGGAAGGGGTGCGTAATACAGTCTGATGGTTAACTAGTACTTAATGTTTTGGGGACAGGAGTGTGTGTGTGTGCGTTGGGTTTGTTCTTTACAGAAAATATGAATTTGTATGTAATTTACACCAAAATGTTTTACTAATTATATACATAAAAAGGTTTCCCACCATTTTGTCTGTGCAAATTATCATAGCTATGTCATCAGCAGTTTTAGCCCTGATATAACCCTTGGTGGTTGACTGGGCTCAAAGCACCAACTAACAAGAATCAGCAGCATTTCACTTCCCATTGACTGGAGGTTATTTCAGGAAGTGAAGGGACAAGATTCCTGCTCATTGTCAGCTGTTTGTTGGCCCTTGTTGGCTGCTTCACGTGTCTCTGGTGGGTGGTGGTTTTAGGAACTAATGTGACAAGATACCTGCTCATTGTCAGCTGTTTCACCTGCTGTTGGCCCTTGTTGGCTGCTTCATGTGTCTTTGGCTGGTGCTGGTTTCAGGAACTGACAGGACAGCTGCCAAAAGAAACCCCACTGGAGCCCGGAGAACGAGTGCCGACTTTCCGACGTCGGGTAGGGACGTCCTTTGCCATCTCCCCTAAAGTCGTGGACAAGAGAGACGAGGTGGGTATCTGCGCTGGTTTGGTAGGTGTTGGCCTGTCTGTTGCTTGCGTAGTTGGTTGGTCCATCAGTGCAGACTGGCGTGAATACCATCCTGTGGAGGGCAGGGTGCATATTACTCTTCTTCAGCATTGCAGAGGGGGGCATCAAACAGTGAGACCACTGTCTCTTGACATGGAGGTTACCAACCTAAGGCTCGGTCAGTTTTGCCTTACTTTTGTTTTGTTGTTGGTCAGAAAGTGTGTTGTTTCGAAACAAGCTGTGTCGTTGCAGTGCTATGGAAAGAAAGGCAGGTTGAAGTCCTTGTCATATCTGTAATTCATTTTTTTGCGTGTTTTTCATTCTCCTGATCGGCTCTGTTGTACAAACATCAAGCCTACCATTGCAGCTCTACTGTATTTGTTGCAGAAAATCACGAGCATGAGTAAATTCATGCAGGAAGTCATCTACAGCTTGAGTACAAGTTACAGAATGAGATCACACAGCAATGTTTGTGTTGGTGGTTTGCAGGGGGAGAGTCGTCTGGCTACTCTGGAGCTGGAGTACGAGCTGCAGGTTAAAATAACCTCAGCTGCCCACAGACTGGCTCAGGACAAGAGCACCAGCAAATATGTGCGTAAACAGCGTCGACAATCATACAACAAGGCTGCTGCTAAGGTGAGGAAGGCATTTCTGAGATACCTTCAGTAAAATCACTCTCTTTTTTTGCCTGTCCTTCACTCTCTCTCTCCCAGCCTCTGTCTCCCTCCCACCCCCACCACCCTGTCCATCTCTGCTAGATGATCTTGCCAACTGTCGGTGTTATCCCCTTCTTCTTGTCACTACAAGTTTGTGTTTGTTTCTTTGGAAAGTAAACACAGGCAAACAGCAGTGTAAAGCCATGCATGCCTAGTACAAGTTAAGCAGTATTATTGGTGCCTTTAAAAAGAAAAGTTTGATGATGAGTTTTCTGTGTGTTCCACATGTTGCTGCAGCTCAAGGACATGGAGAAGAAGCTGATTGAGGCCAGGAAGCTGAACGCCAAAGGTCAGACTGCCCAAGGTCAAGGCAAGGATGCACCCAGAGGTCAGCGTTGTCAGCTTTAGGGAGAAGGGAAAATAATGGATTTTTAGTTTGGTGACACTGACAGGGTTTGTCATCTGATGTTAGCCATGAAACAGTCACTTATATTTGACAGTTAGCTTCGTGATTAAATTGTATAACTGAAATATGGCTTTTAACTTTCTGCAGAGGTAGAATTGATAGTGATTGCCTCCTTAATGCAAAGAGAACTGATAGTGGCTGTCTTTTTAGACCAACCGGTGGTTTCATTTTTCAGAAGAGCCAGCAGCAGAACCCAGAGATGGCACTCCAGTGCGTTGGGACAGCAGGGCTGTGAGTTATCTTTCTTTTCATTTCTGTTTGTGTGTCTGTGTCTATGCATGCATACATTTCTGTGTTTATGTGTGTAAATGCATGCTTACATTTCTGTGTTTGTGTGTGTAAATGCATGCTTACATTTCAGTGTTTGTATGTCTGTGTCTATGCATGCATACATTCTGCGTTTATGTGTGTAAATGCATGCTTCCATTTCTGGGTTTGTGTATCTGTATCTATGCGTGCTTACATTTCTGTGTTTGTGTATCTGTATCTATGTGTGCTTACATTTCTGTGTTTGTGTGTCTGTGTCTATGCATGCTTACATTTCTGTGTTTGTGTGACAGGGTCTATGTATGCTTGCATTTTTGTGTGTCTGTGTCTGCTTACATTTCTGTGTTTGTATGTCTGTGTCTATGCATGCTTACATTTCTGTGTTTTTGTGTTTGTGTCTATGTATGCTTGCATTTTTGTGTTTGTGTGTCTGTGTCTGCTTACATTTCTGTGTTTGTGTGTCTGTGTCTATGCATGCTTACATTTGTGTGTCTGTGGAATTGCCTTAGTGCACACTGGAATTTCATGGGGAAAATCCACTTGCTGTCCTTTCACATCCAGTAGTGTTGTCAGCTGAAACAAGTTACCTCTCACACCTGTATTAGATATGCTTAAATTTCTGTGTTTGTGTGTCCATGTCTATGCATGCATACAGTTTTATGTTTGTCTGTGTCTGTGCATGCTTATGTTTCTGTGTGCATGCATACTGGCATGTGTGTGTGTATTTATGCATGCATACAAGTGTGTGTGTATGTATTCATGCATACAAGTGTGTGTATGTGTATGTGTGTGTGTGTGTGTGTGTGTGTGTGTGTGTGTGTGTGTGTGTGTGTGTGCATGCATATAAGTGTGTGTGTACATGTGAAGGTAATGACAGCAACTTTTGTGATGTTTCAACAAACTGAAACAGTGTTGACTACAGTGCTGTGAGAAAGAAAAAAAATCAGAACACCCAAAAGGTTCAAGAGAATGCTTTAATGGGACAGAGCAAAACAACATGCAAATTGTTGGGGTTGAGCCCTTTTTGAAGCAACAAACAGTTATTCTTTGAGCAAATGATTAAAGAAAATGACATGACCTAGGTTTTGGTTGGTACAGGTCTGGCTAGGATGGAACACAAGCTTAACACTGATACTGTTGCTCACATTTGATGTTTTGTTGAGGGCGTTTCTGACACATACTGTTATGTTTTGTTCAGGGCCTGCCATCAGACCGGTCAGCCACCTTGCCACCTCAACCACCATCACACCATCACCATCATCACCACCACCATCACCACCAGCAACAGCAACAACCTCCCTCAGCTCTGTCTTCTCCATCACACCAGCATTTATCTCTTAGTCCTAGTCACAGCAGGTGAGATTGTCATCTTAGCTGTGTCTGGCATTTTGCATGGGTGAAAAGTGTTTCAGTAGGTCAACTGAAATTTGTGTTTTGGAATTGCTGAATACTGAGTTTGGGTGAGACTTTGTGATAGAGAAAAAAGTACCCCTGCATGGTCAGAGATTTGTGTCTTGCAAGGGAATTAGCCCCAGTGCAACCATCTATAATGAGAATAGTCTACAGCTGAAGCCTTCTTAAGTCTTTCACTTCCAACTGTACATTGTGGTGCGGATTCACAGTAACCCAGTTAGGGCAACATTCTGGGAAATCCTGATCACATGATCCGTGACGTTGAAGTTTGCTTGCACATGGCACTGTTTTTGTGGTGTTTTGGTGTCTTAAAAGTCCATAAAGTTGAAAAAAATTGCCAAGTTTATGGCAGTGTGGTGTTTCATTACAGATAAAATGATTCATTTCATAGTGAATATTCTGTTTGATGGAGTTAAAAGCAATGAAGAAAACGTGTTTAGAGGGGAGGGGTTGCCAAGTTTGACCCAGCAGATGTCAAATGTAATGTCAGTGACTATGCAGAAGAAAGTGTTGAGGAAGTGAATGAACCCAGTACATCAAGGGGTAGGGGGTGTGGTCATGGGAGAAGAATGTGATGTGGGGAGCTGGGATAGCTCAGTGGTTAGAGCACTGGACTCGTGATTGAAAGGTCGTGGGTTGGAATCCCTGCAGGTGTGGCAAGAGAATTGTCTTCTCCAGGGTCAACTTTCTGTGATGATTCTTATTTTGGTACCCGTTCCACTCCCATGTTACCACAGTAGCACGTGAAAGACCCCAGTCATTCTGCCTAAAGTGCAGTGGCAGGTTACAGCTAAATACACATGCATCCTACATATGTGGCTTTGCATGAAGTGGAATGGTACATGGTTGTATGGTGTACATAGAACGCACCAAGATGGCAGCAGTTTCATGTGGCGGCAACCATGCCAGCGCTGTAAGTACACCACTTTGGTAGATATTCAAAAACGCGCTATACAAAACTATTCCCTCATGTAGAATCACATGCAAGTGCAGTGAGTCTGTTCAACAGTGAAGAACAGCGCTATATAAAAGTGATCAACAAAACAAAGCAAAACAAAACTGTGGTGGTGATAGGCAGTGAGGATGACAAACACAAGGTGCCTTTGAAAAACACGTATGTGGCAATTATATTTTTGTGCTTCTGTGTGAGTCTGTTTCAAGTGGTGTGGTCCTCAAATTGTGAAAATGGTGAAAAGTGCTAGGCGTGAAAGGGTTAAGCAAACCTGTCCTCCCCTTTGATTTCTTGGTGGTCTCTTACACTATGAACTGTACAGGTTCTTTAGGTTACTTGTGGGTTTCCATCAAATCTCTTGGTATATCATTGTAAAATCAGAATTTGACTCAGTACCATCACCCCCCCCCCCCCCCCCCCCCTTTAGCATTTGACACTAATCAGTATGTACATTTTTTTTTAACTCAGAAAAGCCAGCTGCAGTAGAGCTGCACCACCCTATACCACTGACTCATTCCTAACATTGGTAAAAGTTATGCAGGTTTTTCCATGTGGACTTCTGTGGTGGTTTGGTGGACTTTGGTACCTTCGTTTTCCATTTCACCCAGAGGACTAGATGCTGAGTCCACCCTGTCTCAAACAAAATAGAGGGGAAACAGTCACTGCTCAAACCAGGTTCAAACCCACTGGATCTCAAGTCCTGTGTCTATCACCCACTGTTTGTTGTCAGTTGTCTGTCTGCTCTTCTCTCACCTTGCCTCTGTGTTTTCTGCAGCCCCCAGCTGAGCACGACTGGCTACATGCCCAGCTCTGTCTATGACACCCGTACCCAGTACCGCTCACAGATGTACCCCACGCTATCGTCGTCATCATCACGCAACACCATGTCCCCCACATCCTCACTAAGCCCCGCCAGCACACGCAGCCTGCAGGACGACCTGAGCTCCAGCAGTCTGGCATCCTCCTCCAACAATCTCTACAACGTCACACTCCAGCAGACATCACGCTACGAGAGCACCGACATGCTGAAACTGCCATCCTCCTCCACAGACATCGTGGCCGACTCGGTGTCGCAGGAGCAGCAGAAGCTTCAGCTCCCGTCCAAGCATGGCAGCCTGGACCGCGCCTACAAAAGGGGGGACTACTCCTATGGAAGCCTGGACCGGAAGAAGCAGCGGCAGCGTGAGCGGCAGCAGGGCTACAGCGTGGAGCCCCGGGACCGGGAGGGTGGAAGAGAGAGGCAGGGAGGTACCCCCCCTTTACACCTGGACATCAAGTCTACCTACCTGCCTGGGGGGTTTGGTGACTCAGGCCAGCCCCCCAGCCACACGGTGGAGCTGCCGGTCTACCACGAGCAATCTCACTACCCTGCTGAGCAGGGGAACTGGCGTGAAACCATCATGGCTGACCCACCTTCTGTGCGCAGCCCGGATGCAGGGCGCCCCAGCGTCGCCCGGGGTTACAACAGTTACAGCCCTCGCCTGACAGAGACGGCACATCAGCCGCGGCTGGCCTGGGATGAGGGGACGCAGCAGAGAGGGATGCAGCAGCTGCCTGTGCATCACCAGCAGTATCCATCGTACCAGCAGCAGCCTCCCCCTGTCAGCCCGCAGCAGAGCGGTTACCCTCCTTACAGATACGACGCTGTCCCTGTTCCCATCCTGCACGTAGAATCTCAGGCAGGGGGAGGCCACTCTCCCCAACCCCAGAGCCCTACGCCCCCACCTCCAGCCCAGAGCACACTGGTGACGGTGACGCGTCTCAAGCCTCACATGGAGGTCACCAAGCCGTACGAAACCTCTGACTTCTTCAAGTACAGCGAGCGCCTGCGCAAGCAGCGCATCATTGAGAACTACCAGCGGCAGTTGATGGGGGGCGTGGTCAGCCGCTCAGGGGCCTCCACCCCCTCCCATTCCTCAGACAGTGACACGCACTCCCTGCACTCCTCACACTCGGGCTCCTCCCTCACCCACCCTATGAGACTGGCTGCCGCTTCCGTGGCCTACTATGCTGCCACTGGCAGCCCTGGCAAATCCAGCAGTGATCTCAGTGGAAGCCGGGGAGTGGCGGGCTTCCCCCCGCACTATCATAGACAAGACTCGGACCACAGCGTGTACAGCACTCGCAGTGAGCAAGGCAGCGCTCACGAGCAGAACATGTACAGCGGTGGTAGGGAGCAGGCACCGTTCAGTGGTGGCGGCAACGCTCGTGAGGTGTTGTCGTCAGCGTCCGAGTTTCAGACTGTGCACAGCCAAGGTCCTTTGGTGCACGTGGCATCGGCACAGTCGCAATCATCGTACAGAGCACAGTACATGCAGGCCGTGGCCAGCGCCAAGCACTCACACTACCAGCCCCCCACCCCAATGACCTGTCGCCCCGTCACTAACCACGCTGCTTTCAAACCCAACCAGGGCAAGTGACAATGACAAAGTGGCATTTCTTCTCTTCTGTGTTGTTTTTCCCCCTTTTTCTTTTTACACTCTTGCAGGAGGTTGATAGAGAACTAAATGCAAATGAAGTTTTTACCTCTTCTCTTTTTTTCTTTGTGAAATGTGTCCAGTCTCAGTGAAATGGCTAGACTTCCCCTCAGCATTGGTCCATAGTGAAGCTAGTGCCAGTAGAACAAATGAAATGGCTTGTTTTTTTTTCTGAGAGACTTTTGGAAATTGGCATCTGAGCACTGATACCGTGGGACTGCGGGACGTTGTCAGGAGCAGATCAGCGCTTACAGAAACAATACTTAGTAACTGGCTTGAGCTGACAAGCTGCTGACGTGTAATTTATGTGTGTAATTTGTACAGGAGCACTGAGGCATTTGTGTAAAATACAGGTCGTTTCTGTTTTGTGTTGCTTGTTTTTTACAGAAGAGGCACCCTCACAATCTCTAATAACACTTGAGCTCTTAAGTGCTTAACACACAACCATCTTAGTTCTCAGGTAGCAGAAAATACCCCTGGCACAAAAGAGTTAAGAGGACTGAACCAGATGCTTTGTGTTCTCAGCAGCAATAGATAAACATAATATTTGGACAGCAAGGCTTTTTTTAATTTTTTTTTATCACAAACAGTTGGGGACAGAAATCTGTCGCATCATGTGTATGAGTGAGTGGGGGTGGGGGTAGTGTATGTGCATGAGTGTTTAGGAGTGGGGGGGGGGGTGAAAGGCAACCAAAGCCCAGCTGCTGTGGTGTGTTGCAGGATGTCAGAAGATCTCGGACCATTTCATGCCGCTGTAATCTCAGGTTTGACAGCAATGTGCAGTGACAGGGGTAGTACATGACTCCTGAATTTGATTTTGTAAATTGGGTGGTCAAATTGCATTTATAATTTGTTGCACAATGGTAGATGACATTTACAATTTGAAGGGCATTGTCAGACAGCTTTGCAGCCCTGCTGATAAATGTTCTTATAGCAATGGTCATGGTATGTTCTCTTTTGTGCACAGGGAGTTTCTGCGTGTACAATTGCCATGGCATTTCCTGTGTGTATGACAATGGCCACAGCACTTTCTCGGTGTACAGTTATAGCCACAGATTTGCTGTGTGTACAGTGATGGCCACAGCATTTTTTGTGTGCATAACTGACCACAGGTTTTCTGTGTACATTTCCCACAGCATTTTCTGTGAACAATGGCCACAGATTTTCTGCGTGACAACAGTGGCAACACATTTTCTGTGAGTATAACTACAGGGCACAGCATTTTTGAATTGTGAACAAGGTCCTTGTCCAAGCCGAGTTGTTTTCTGAGTGAATTTGTGTCTTATCGTAGCAGAATGGCAATGATTACCTGCCCTGTTTTTTTTTGTTTTTGTTTTTTAAGGAAGACATATAAATCTCATTTCTGTGGGGGGGGGGGGTCCCTTAAAACTTGACAAAATCATTGTTTTTCACATAGTGCCACAATGACTGTCTTTCCTGTTCATTTGCAACTACATGTGGTTTCCATGTCATGGGCCCACCTGGTTCAGCTTTTCCAACTTGTACCTGCAGAATAATGATATGCACATGAGCATGCGAAGGTGAAAAGTACCGTGTGTGGAGCATGCAGCTGTCACATTGCTATACTTAAAAAATCAAAAGCAGGTAGATGATGAACAAATAGCTAAAAACTCATTAGGTCCAAAAGTATGCTTCCTGAATCTCTACTGTATGCAGTGTATTCATAGTTGGAACTCTGCTGCAGAATGGTCAAGAGTGCAGCTTTGTGCAAGCTGTGTACCAAGGCTTTCACTAGTTTCAGTCGTAGTTTCTCCATCTCTCTTCTTTAGTACTTACAGGATCCAAAACATAAAAAGGTTAAGATGAATGCTTAATTAATATGACAATACAAAATATGCAGATTTTTGAGGTAACCCCTGTTTGACATGACAAGACAGTTTCTCATTGATAAACAGAGAAAATTGAGATTTTTTTCAAAATGTTCTTTGAAGTGTTTGGAAAACTGTTCTTTCAAACACTCAGAACACACCACAACAGAAGCCAATTAAGCACAAAAATTTGCATGTTTTGTATTGTCATAATAAATTAGTGTTCTTTTTAACCTTTCTATGAGTTTGGATCTTGTTTTAGAATGTTACCGGTCATCCTAGTTTCAGTTTTAGTGTAGTCCTTATAGTTGAATCTTTGTCTGCATCTTTCAAGCATCAGCTGAAGACTTACCTTTTGTCGGAGTTTGAGGCTTGTCCCCAGTTCCATGTTCTGGCACCTTTGGTCAAAGTGCTTCCTGGCGCCTTCTCTGTCTCTGGTGCTACTATCCATGCAGCCTTGGCTTTTTCCGCGCACCTGCCACCTTGCGCGCTTGTTGCTGTGCGTTCATTGTTGTGGCGCCTGACCTGCTGTTATGTGTAGACTTCAGTGTTGTTTTATGGCTCCAGCTGACACTTACTCATTCTGCCACCATGTGGCAGAATGCAGCCTGGTTTCCTTTGCTTTGGGAGAAGCTCATGCAGTTCATAATGTTAGTTTTTGTTTTTAAGTTTGAGTCATTAGAGGAAGTTTTTTTTTTTTTTTTTATTTACTTGTCTCTTCTGGTTATTTTGTTATTTTGGGAGAGAAGAAGCCCCATGCTCTCAAATGTAATGCTTCAGGACTGGGACGTTATCCTTGCGTTTTACAGTAAGGCATTAGGTGCCCACTAAAACACTGCAGTAAAATTTCATTTTCTGTCATTCATTGTCAGGGGTACCTGTGTCCATGAAACGTAATCTGCTATTGAAGGTGACACAGAGCTGTTGCTTGGAAATGGATTTGTTGTGATTTTTAAGCATGAGTGTTTTTGTTTTTGTGTCTTTTTTTTTAAATTTATTTTTTTAACTCTCTTTCTTTACTTTCTCAAGAGGTGTCAGGGAAAGGTGGGTTTTTTTTCTCTTTTTTCTGGTCTAGTCTAATGCATGAACGGTGCAAGTTGTGTTGCTCTTGTGGGCTGATAAAAAGATTGGTTTGTATTGCCTTGCTGAGAAAACTGCCTCATTTTGTGCATTTCTTTTTCTGGCTGCCAATATATTGGATTAGGAAATGGAATAATGCTCCTTCTGTAAAATAAATCATAATAGCAATTATTCTGAGATCTTGATTGTTAGTCTGAGTCCTGGGCACTGTTTGCAAGAAACTGTGAAGTGTAATGTCTGGAGGTGTTACTATGTATGCAAACTTTGTATGTCCATTCTTGTGCACTTGAAAAAAATTTCATTTGTATATCATATATGTAATAATAATAAATGTTTTGAGCTCTTTGTCTCTAAATGAGCTTGGAGACTTACTGCGAAGGGGAGCTTCTTGGTGTTCAGATTCTGCCCAGTTCCTTGCATTCACAGACAGAGGGCGGTTTATCCTTCTGTAATCATGTTACTGAGATGTGAGCCCATGGCCCCAAGGCCTTTTGCTGTCACCTGCTAACAACACTTTTTTTTCTGCACACAGAGTTCGTGCTCCCCCAACACTTCCAAAGAATGCATCCAAACCTAATGTACTCCATGCATACCGAGTCTCTGCATTTGACACATATCCGGATGCCTGCTTTCAACACTCACCTGCATATCTGCTTTCCATGCATACCAGAATATGCATTCCACACATACCAGAACCTTCGACATCACATTTTATATTAGACTTGCAAAAGGATAAACATATTTGTGCTGTGAAGTAAGGAAGTAATTTGCACGTTAAGTAGCTCCCCCTGGCAGGAGTTTTCAAGTTGTCCACCCTGTGGCTGCATAAGTCTCATCCTGAGATAAGACACTGAGAGAGAGTACTCAATTTTATTATTACTGTATTATAATCATTGTTATGTGTCTGTGCACTTGCTAGGGCACGGCAGATGGACTGGCAGTTGTGTTCATTGGTGGGAAACAGGCACGCTGCAATACTAGAGCTTGATTTGACAATGTAAAAGAGTGCTTGGTCTTTCTCTACTGTGACATGTTTATTGATCTGCTGACTATGTCTCTATGTACATAATTACTGTGTATTGTTTTACATGCTGTTTAATCTCAAAGTTCAAAATGTGTCTTTTTTTTGTTTTTGTTTTGTTTTTGGGGTTAAAATGTTAACATGATTTGCCATCTTGAACCGTGGTTTCCAACACTTCAACAAGTGATATTAACTGCCTTTTGTGTTGAAAGCAACCTTTCTGTGGATGTTGTTGTTGATGTTTTTGGAGGTATTGCCTGAGTGACAAAATGTGAAGATTTAAGGCTGGCCTGGATTTAATTCATTAGTTATGTAGCATTATAAATTTTAAATCAACTTATTCATTTATCCCCCCACCCCCACCTCCGTCCCCTCTCTCGTTCTCTCATTTGAAGGAAGAGCATGGAGAAGGTTGGGGATGATTGTTATGCCCCCTCCTCCCGCAACAAAGTTAAGGACTATACTATAATCACCATGACTGTCTGTCCGTGTGTCTAGTTTTATCCAGAACCTGTCTTCTGAACTGGTCAGCCTTTTGTAACCAAAACTGTAATGTTTCTGAAGTGTTTGTAATACACTGGAAGTCCTTACGAGTGACAACCCCAATGGCGCTGTGAACACGCAAGGTTTTGTGTGGAAGTTTTTTATGCGCTATACATAAATTTTCATTCATTCATTCAACCCCTTCTTTAAGACCATGTTTATTTCGGAAACCTTTCCCTTCGTATTTCTCGCCCTGATATAACCATACTGGTTGACTGGGCGTAAAATACCAACTTACTTACTTACCTTCGTATTTCTGTTATTTCAGAAACCTTTCCCTTCGTATTTCTTTTATTTCAGAAACCTTTCCAGTTGTATTTGTTTATTTCAGAAACCTTTTCCTTCGTCTTTCTTTGTTTCAGAAACATTTCCCTTCGTATTTCTTTGTTTATTTAAGAAAACGTTCCCGTTGTATTTCTTTTTATT
>OY757547.1:6737629-6740129 GCA_963584105.1 Alviniconcha strummeri | reverse complement strand
TTTGTTGGGGTGGGGGGTGGGGGGGTCATTTATTAACCTTTTGTATGTTCTTTTACCAAAGAGCGCCAGAAAAATAGGAATTCACGCAAGATGTGTCATGCTATTCTATTAAATCACAATTTTTGCACGTGCCGTCCGTGTCTCATGTGTGCGCGCTGCTATGTTTGGCCTTTTGGTTGACTGAGTTTAACGGTATTGGACTGTGTTGTTCCACGCTTTCTCGCCAGACTATTTTCACGGGAGTATCAGTCATAAAACGGAAGGGCTCATCCACGCCGTTGTTCAAGGCTGTCAGCTAGTCCTTTATTCAGCGCCATGGGTCAGCATAGTTTGAATAAGCGGATGGGAAGCATTTTGTCCAGGACATAAGCTACGGTCTTGACGGCAGGGAATCTCAATGGGTTAGCTTGGAGTGCTCAGGTCTGAAGCTATCAAACTTGGCACACAGTCCGTGAACTTGAAGGACTAGCTATGTACACGCAGCAACAGAAGATGTGACACTAGTTTGGTGTGTGTGTGTGTGTGTGTGTGTGTGTGTGTGTGTGTGTGTGTGTGTGTGTGTGTGTGTGTGTGTGTGTTGGGGTGGAGAAGTGCCTGTGTATCTGCGTGTTTGGACTGGGAAATATGGCAGGCTGACATGATAAAGAAGTTTTTTTTAACATGGGTGCGACTGACATGTCGTCCTGACGACGCACGTTGACGCAGACCCAGAAACGTGGGCTAGTCGGATGTTGTCAGACTGACCTGACCCGCAAAAGGGGGAGATAAATCACAGATATTTTGCCCCCCTCCCCCCCCCCTCCACTTCCCTCCCCAATCTGCCGCCTCCCCCTCCCTCAAAGAAACAAAACAGTGCACGATGTTCAAACGTCGGAAACGAGGTTTGCTGCCAGCATTCACAAAATGATCAGAACAGAAAAGTGGGTGTTTTGTTGTTCTTCTTCTTTTCGGGGGGAGTAATAAAATAAAATAAAAAAAAGTACAAAAGAAAATGATATGCGGTTATTTTGGCATAAATACCTTCATCCAATCAATGACCAAACAATTACAATACGCAAGTGCTTTTGTTAACCCCCCCTCGCCCCCCCCCCCCCCCCCCCCCCCCCCTCCACTACAGAAGAGCAATCGATTTCAGCTGAGAGCTTCTGTTGCATGTTGATGTACTACATTGTTAAATAAACAAATACACCGTTCATGATCACAATGCACGTTTTGTTGTTTGTTTGGTTCGGAAAGGGGCCCAAAGACCTGTGAGATCAATGTATGATGCTGTGAAAGGTGTGGAGAGTGAAGTTTTTTCTGCTCGCAACACATCCACACAGCAGGGGCATTCTGTACACGACGCCATCTTTCTGTGCCTCCTACGAGATTTCATTCATATGGCTGCCCTTGTTTACCGTGTATTTATTGTATTTATTGATGCATTTGGGATATGCTGCCGTTTGTTCAATCGTCATTTTCCTCTCTCTCTCTCTCTCTCTCTCTCTCTCTCTCTCTCTCTCCTCTCTCTCTCTCTCTCTCTCTCTCTCTCTCTCTCTCTCTCTCTCTCACAGAGCAAATGCAGAAGAATGTGTGGCACGTTGTTGTTGCTTCTCTTGCGATCTGTATGTTGTGGTGAAAGTTTCGGCATCATTCGAGCGGTAGACGCTGTCCAAACCGTGACGGCTGTAGAAGGTAGCAACTCTAACCTCCTCCGTTTTCCACTTTCATTCCCCTTCACCTCAGTGATGACAGTAATCGAACTGGAACACTAGATCGTTCGTCCTGTAGGAGCGTATGGGAGCATCCATAGTGACTCTCGGATCCAACATCATTGATTGTTCTTCCTGTAGGGGCAGCCACATTCACTGTCGGTTGGAATATCAATGATAACTCTTTGTATTGGAGCATCCACGGTGACTGTCAGATCATGCAACATCATTGATTGTTCTTTCTGTAGGAGCAGCCACAGTCACTGTACAGTCTACTGGTTGGTTATCAGTGTGTTTTGTACGGGTATCTGTGATTGCGTAACACCATCGGCCTAAGGTGAAAATCCAAGAACAAAGTAAGTAGCTCCCTTGGACCGCTTATCGGAATATGGACATATAGGCTTTAGCGCGCACAGCCATCTTAGAGTCTAGTAGACACGAAAGCGAAATTTGTTCGATTTGTCGCACTTTGTTATCAAAGTAACTGTTTACAAGATTTTCGTTTTTAACGAGTAGTATCTTGTCCAGTCGTTCGGAGAAGGAAGAGTAGATCGATTTTGCAAATCTTTTGTGACTGTCACTTACATTTTAATTTTCCTTGAAGTAAGAGATATTATTTGTGCATATTTAGCTATGTGTATTTCATTTTGTGTGGAGGTGATTACGTGCTGGAACTGACCGACAATCAGAGTGACCGAGAGTGTTGCTTCGTTTTCAGTCTTCAGTCAAAACCATTGCTGAGCGGCTTGGCCTAGTAGTGGTAGCCAACATGTTTGGGCTGTTGGAGAGGTGCGTAAACAGATGATTAG
>OY757547.1:6717629-6735129 GCA_963584105.1 Alviniconcha strummeri | reverse complement strand
GGGAGCTCTGGAGGTGTGTCAGCGCTTATCTCTCAGGGCTAACTAAGCATTACTGCCATCGTAGTGTTTCTCCCAACTTCACTTCAGGTCAGACTTCAGCAACGTGTTCTGTTCACTCAGGGTCGATCACCAGTAAAAGCTACATAAATTGTATAAAATAAGGAGTTTTGGACCCGGCTGTTTACTTGTGTTAGGGGAACAAATCTAAAAGACTGAACTGATCATTTGCCTAGGGGGGCAGGGAGGGGTGGGGAGGGGACTGTCTGTTTTACGCAGTCAATAAATAAATTTTAAAAGTGACAAAAAATAACCAAGTGCCAGGTGACAGTACATTTTTCAACGGCTTTCCGCCGAGAGACGAAGGTTAACGCGCTGGACTGTAAACCCAGCGGCCAGGGTTCAACTCTCACCCGCGACAGAAAGGGGGCTTTTTGATTTTTGTTGTTGTTGTTGTTTTGTTCTTTTGAATCAATACTTGTGCAGATTCGTCTGTGCCTATACTGCCTTCGTGTACACAGAACGGCATGCACCGAGACTGCACACGTTCAAGGTCCCCTGACCACTTTTCGATAAGAGAAAGCCTAGCGCGCGGCCTATGCGCATGGAAAGAGGCAGATAACGAATAGCAGGAGAAATGATGACTGGGACCCCATGTCGACCAGCTCCAAGGGGACGAAGAGAAGAGAAGACATAGACGCTGAAACGTGATTTCTTTGAGTAATACGTGAAGCCCACTCTCAAACTCCAAGCACTGGTTTACGACATCCTTCCTTCAACCACTGCCGTATTTAGTTACGCCATAGGGTCCAGAAAACTGTCAGCTAACGAGCAGTTTTTTGTTGGTGCTCAAACAGTAGTAAGTTTGTTACAAACAACTCAAATAAAATAAGGCGTGTCATTTATAGCCGCCAACAAAGTTTACACCAGCACAAATAAAACCACAATCGTTTGAATCGAGACGGAACTCTTCTTCTTTTTACCCGGGGTGGATGCGTCTCATGTTTACGTGCGTGCTTTGGCGCTAGGTTGCTTCTACAGTCATATTAGTACCCGAACCTTTGGGAGGGCGCTGACCGCGTCGCTGGACAGCTGCGCGGAGATAAAGAGTGCCCCTTCAGTGGCTTAACTAAATATGGCAGAGTCTGGAGGAAGGTGCCGAAAAGCCATGTTCGGAGTGTGGCCTACCTTGTCACCCTTGAAAGCACTTTCATGGTGGTTCTTCGGCTTTAAGTCCTCCGCCATTAAAGAGGGCTCCAAGATAAAGAACCACTGCAGGTCCCGTCCACAAAACGGAATTAAAAAAGAAAAGAATTTTTAAGAATACGTTCACAGCACTGTTCCCCCAATCGAGTACAAAGCATCAAATTACCTTACCTAACGACTTACGGTCTGGTTTGCTGAAGACCAGAGTTTGAATGAATTCGCGAAACAGCCGTGAGCGCTGCCAGCGTGTTTCTGCTCTTCACTGTTAAAAGCGAACCAGTATGGCTTCGCCCAGAGAAGCTCAAACTGAAGCACACAAAAAAAGTGCTTCTGTTGAATGAATATTGATAGAACCACCAAAAGAAGCCTGCGAAAGAAAATGATAATTTCCTTGTGTGTTGATTCAACAGTTTGTACATTTGTACGTATGTCTTTTCAATATCTGCTTGTCTGCAAGATTGACTACTCTGCTTTTAGGGATTATCTGAGATGGTACATAGCAGCTTAATCGCATGTATTAAAATGGGCGTGTCCCCTACAAATCCCAAACAACAGGCAGCTATACCATTTTCGGACACACAAAAATACTGCACATGCTGGTATCAATGGGTAGCACTGCTCTTGCGGCTGCTGTTGTCTTACCCAGGTATGGTGGCCTGAATTACGCGTGAGGGATTAATGAAGATTAAAAAAGAAAAATGTCAAGTGCATAATTTTGTACACTGCTCGTGTAAAAATATTGAACAAAAGTGCTTCATTTACCACCAAATGTATCATGGCGACTAAGAGAGTCACAGAGAATGTTTGATTAACACCTGCATTAATGGATGACGTCACGGAATATACTATACTCAAGTTCAAAAGTTAAGCAACCTTTTACAAAAATGCACATCAAATTATGTTCAAACCTCAATAAACTACTTCCACAAAACCGCTGCAGGTGCTGGCTTATTCATTGGTCTAACTCCATTTAACCTGAAATCAGTTTCACAGTATTCCATACCCCATGGAAGATACGCAAGAAACGTGCCCAATGTATGTAAAACTTACTAGTTTTGCCTTTGTTATGTCTCAGTAAAACAGTTTAGGTTTAGGAGCCTGATGCCACCGGATCGCATCTCTGGTTTGGCTTAATTCAGCATGCAACTGCTGGACAGTTTCATGTATCAGCTTGCAGTCAGCAGGCTCTTTGCTATTATGCCAAGAATACAGACGAACAGCTAGGAAATATCAAAGATATTCACCAAAGTGATTGTCCACACTGTCAATGCTTTAACAAATCATTACTGACTTTCTGAAATTGTTATCTGACAGGTACCAAAGCCAGTGCCATAGAAGGTTGCCAAACCTGAATGTCCCTTACTTTGAGAGACACTGAATGCATGTCAAGCTTAGATATATATGTCAGCCTCAAACCTGAAGCCATCAAGATTCTCAAGCTCTGTGTATTCTTGATAGTCATCTTCCTTTCGGGGCTGCTCCACCTGGATTCCAACGAGATCTTGCGGCGTGAAAAAACAGTCTGCCCAGTTTACCGCCCACTTTTCCATTCACAGTAAGCAAGCCATGGCCATCTGCTCGAGGAATGGTTTTAATTGACTTAACCGCAGAATATCAAGAGTGCTTGAAAGCTGGCCCTTTCGATGTGCATTATCAGTGCATCTCTGCATGGTGGCATTGTGACTGTTCAACAAGGATAAAGTGTGTTGACACATTTTGTTGACATCTATCACTTACTTACCTCTACAGAGAAGATGCGTGGAATGTTCCAGTTTCATAATTTTTCCTTAACGTGGTAATTTCTTTATCTCTAAACGATTCTGCCCATAACATACTGAACGATGTACTAAAAAAAATTTTTATATGGTCTTGTTGGAAGCTTGCTCTTCAATGGTTTTAGTGTCTTTGATGGTTTTCTGGTGTCTGTCATCCTCTCCAGTGTAATCTCTCCGACAGGTGGCATGGTAACGTGCTTCTCGAGCAGCCAAGTCAGTATCTTGCACCTTCAAAAGGATGTGCTGATCTTGTTTTCTTTTGCTTGCTTCTTTGGCAGAATCCTCACCTGTTTTTGCCATACATTTGACTAATGTTTTCAACATGTTGTTTCCTTGTATTCAAGTCTTTTCACAAACAAGACATCTGTCACTGGGCAACAGCTAGCATTGTGGTTGCTGACGGATTTGCTGTTCTCGCTTTTTGGAGGATCTTATATCACTCCCTTCCGATGGGTTCTTTTGTTTCAAAATAATTCTGCAATCATTCATAAAATAGCACAATGTGTGATTCCCATGCAGATTCGATATATATTCATATATTTCATCCACCATATCAGGAATGGACCATTGCACATGTTTAAGTTATTTAGTTCTTGGATTTGTATGCCTTGTCAACCGCACACGGTCACTTCGCACAAGTCACAATCACAGTTTCTTACGAGCAAAACGCTGGCTCACTGTTCTACGCAAAACACAATCAATAGCAAACATCCCAGCCAAAACAGTAAATAATTTGCACATATCACTATCTACAACTGCAAAAGATACCGCTAGACAGATTCCCTGTAACGCATTCAGTACAAAATTAAAGAACAATTGATCATATCACAAGTATGTCTAAATCACCCTTTTAAGGCACAGTAACACACGTTTTGGTACTTATTTATATTCTGCAGGCGCTCAACATGAGAACCTGCTTAAATCAATTGACTATAAGCAGTGTGACCTATTTTCTTTCGCAGGCTAACGCAGGAATTCACTTCAGCCAAGACTAACGAAATTGAAAAGTATGGAGAGGGTTTGGAAAAAATGAAGGTGAATGGACCGGGGAAGCGGAAATTAGGACAAGGAAGAAATTATGGCACTGACTAAGCATACTTGGCTATATTCTGACCTACTCTGTGCTTTTAAGGGAAAACATTCGTCAGCTCTGGGTTTTTAACAGAGGAACCTTAATATTTCTGCGTCCGCAGTGCCCAGTAACAAGGACACATTTAAGACCAAAAAAAAAAGACCCCAAAAAACGGAAAGCTACAACATATTAAACAATAAAACAGTATAAGGAAATGGCCTCTTTTGACATAATAAATGAGCTGCTAAGAGACAAGGTCATCGCAATTTGGAATTCCATATAGTGCATTTCTTAGAACCAGCACCACAGACACAAACAGCAGCAGCTCACTTGCAGACAAGCTGAACTGTGTACTTTGATGGTCAGGGGGGGGGGGCGGAGGGGGGTATAGGCTGGCTCATGGTCTAATACCCGTATCTTGCCGGTTGAACCTGCCGTCTCTCACGTGACCTCGCCACGTGATCCGCTGCCACCTGGCGTTCTCCTCGTGCAGCGTTACGTCTGCTATCTCGTCTGAAGACTCAATCCCACGTCATTACTGCGCAGCGCCCAGCACCTTGAGGAGACAGAAAACAGCACAGAGGTGACCGAGAAAGCAGCCCAGTCCGTTTTGCTTACGCTTAGTGTTGCAGCTCTGCTCCGTTCTTCCTGACTGACTCGCTGTGTTGCAAACTTATCGAAGAACTGTTCTACTGACCAATATACTAAGGTCTCGTAAGTTATCGAAGCTGTGCTATTATTGTGTTTTGTTAAATCTCAGCCAAGTCCCCGTGGTTGTTAGCAGGCGAGGACAGTGTTTACGAGCACGTTGATCTGTCTTGAGGCAGGTGTCTCTGAGACACACCGAACGGCAGCGAAGCAAGGTTGTTTTGCCAAACTGATTTCTCGTCCGCAGTTAATCTGTCGCTTGGTCGGTCTCTGAACTGCTTTTCAAATGCAAAGCGTTCGTTTCTGTTTATTGCCCATTCTGTTTATCGTTTTTATTTTTATTGACCCTTTTATCTTCTTTTTTCTTCCTCCTTATTTCTCCCCCCCCCCCTCCCCCCCACGACCCCATCCCCTATCTCTCCGCTATCTGTCTTTTTTGCTGGTAATAGTTATTCTGTTCTCGAAGCAGACACTTTTTTTCTTCTTTTTTCTCTCGTCAAAACGTTGAATTGATTTCAGCGTGTCCTATCTTCTTTTGGTGAGTATCTCCGCTTGGTCTTTCTCGTCCGCAGTTACTGACCCTTCCCTTTGCTATCGCTTCTGTTTACAGCTGATTGTCAGGCTGTGCACTAACACTGCACCCACTCCTGTCTCCCACCACAGATCCCGTGTCTGGTAACTGAACCAGCCGTGTCAGTCCAAGTCTTTACTCGAGCCAAAACTGCCTTAGTACCTTGGTCTTTTCTAAACTTCGTTCAACACCCGCAAGACTTCGTCTTCCAAATCGCCCTGAGGTGACACTGTGCGGTTGACGTGGACGTTAAAATCCAAGAACCAACTAACAAACTCGTTTTCCCGAAACTGACGGAAGACCGGAGTCCTTGAAGGCGTCACTGATCGACCTGCTGGCCGTGGCCATGAAGTTATCGGTGCGTGTCCGCGGTGACTGGTTCGCGGTGCCGTGTAAAGGCGGCGAGAAGGTGGAGTGGCTGGGCGAGGAGTCGCTCCGCAGGTACCACCGCAGCAAGGCCAGCTCCGGCCACGCCGAGGAGAAGGTCTACGAAGTCCGCAAGGCCAAAGGATGCGCCATCCTGGACTCCGATGACACCATCAGGGACGTCCTCGACGACGATGATTTCGTCACCGTCGGTAAGTCCTTGAGCGGGCGTGATTCCGTGTTGTGGTAACTTGAGTTCGTCTGTGTGTGAGTGTACGTTACGATGAGCCCAATCCCCTGATGTTTGAACGTAACGTGAAGGAGTTCTATGACGGCTTGTTGCTGGTTTGTGTAGCGGTGTAGCAAAGTGATGTCTAACGCTTGTTGCTGGTTTGTGTGGCTGTGTTGTAAAGTGATGTGTAGAAGTGCTGCGGCGCTTGTTGCTGGTTTGTGTGGCGGTGTAGCAAAATAATGTCTAGAAGCGCTACGTCGGCTTGTTTGCTGGTTTGTGTGGCAGTGTTGTAAAGTGATGTGTAGAAGTGCTACGTCGGCTTGTTTGCTGGTTTGTGTGGCGGTGTTGCAAAGTGGTGTCTAACGCTTGTTGCTGATTTGCGTGGCGGTGTAGCAAAGTGATGTCTGCCAAGTGCTATGGCGGCTTGTTGCTGATTTGTGTGGCAGTGTAGCAAAGTGATGTCTAACGCTTGTTGCTGATTTGTGTGGCAGTGTAGCAAAGTGATGTCTAACGCTTGTTGCTGATTTGTGTGGCAGTGTAGCAAAGTGATGTCTAACGCTTGTTGCTGATTTGTGTGGCAGTGTAGCAAAGTGATGTCTAACGCTTGTTGCTGATTTGTGTGGCAGTGTAGCAAAGTGATGTCTAGAAGCGCTATGACGACTTTTTGATGGTTTGTGTGGCAGTGTTGGAGAGTGACATGTCCAGTCCCGTCACGGGCCCGGCTGAAATCGTCTACGTGGAGGAAAAAATGTATCCTTGTGGCCCCGTCAAGGCAGCTTTGCGCTGCGTCCTGTTACAGTAACAACTGCCCAATGTTTCTGTTGTGTGCGGTAAACGAAGGCAATGAACAAACCTTTGGAGAAAAACAAAACAAAACACACGCACAACATAATTATATGTATTGTCCTGTCTGGTGAGATGTGAACTTGGTTTAGCGTCTTCGACAGAACATACCCCCCCCCCCCCCCACACACACACACACACACGCACGCACGCACACACACACACACGAGTATAAACGCATTGCTGGGTTTGGTGAATCCATTTTGTGTTATGGGGATGGATGTGGGAAATGTCCACAAACGGAGGCTGAAGTCGTATGTCCACTGTGGACAATATTGAAGGCATTGTAAGTCCTGTGGGTGTGGATGACACTAAAAGACTCTTCCTTGACTCCACCCTTCAGTCCGTCTTCCAGTGTGAAATCACCAACAGAAGTAAGTTGTGTGTGTGTGTGTGTGTGTGTGTGTGTGTGTGTGTGTGTGTGTGTGTGTGTGTGTGCGCGCGCGTGCGGGCGCGTGCGTGTGTGCGTGCGAGTGTGTGTGTGTGTGTGTGTGTGTGTGTGTGTGTGTGTGTGTGTGTTTGTGTGTGTGAAAGCGAGAGAGAGAAGGGGGTAAAGAGATTGTGTGTGTGTGTGTGTGTGTGTGTGTGTGTGTGTGTGTGTGTGTGTGTGTGTGTGTGTGTGTGTGTGTGTAATGTTACTATTGTGTGGGGTACTCAAGCGTGTCATGATCTGGCCACAGTACATCTCAATGGATGGCAACTCCCTGTCGACTGACGACCTGATGCACCTGGGCAAGGGGGAGTACAAGATTAAGGTAAGCACACCCACTGGTTCTTCTCAGGGGAGTACATTATCAAGATTATGATATTATTATTTCATTATCATAAGGTGTGTGTCTCACGGCATTACTCGTAGATGCACATATATTCATGACAGCACCAAACGTGGAAAAACTGTGTTCACAGAGATATTCGGTGTCACCAAAAGATCTTCACGACTCCGCTCTGTGTTTGGGGAAGTTTATTGACAGTTTCAGTTCACAGCTCATTGGTAGTCCAGTGGACTGGCGTGTTGTGGGTGTTGTTGTACAGCTGACGATGGTGCAGTTGACTGACCTGTTGTGGGTGTTGTTGTACAGCTGACGGTGGTGCAGTTGACTGACCTGTTGTGGGTGTTGTTGTACAGCTGACGATGTGGTAGTTGACTGACATGTGTGTGTTGTACAGCTGACGATGTGGTAGTTGACTGACGTGTTGCGGGTGTTGTGCAGCTGACGGTGGTACAGTTGACTGACCTGTTGTGTGTGTGTGTGTGTGTGTGTGTGTGTGTGTGTGTGTGTGTGTGTGTGTGTGTGTGTGTGTGTGTGTGTGTGTGTGTGTGTGTGTGTGTGTGTGTGTGTGTTGTTGTTGTGCAGCTGACAATGTGGAGAATGACTGACGTGTTGTGAGTGTCGTACAGCTTACGGTAGAGGCGGAGCAGAAGGTGCAGTGGACTGACGTGTTGTGGATGTTGTTGTACAGCTGACGGTGGTGCAGTTGACTGACTTGTTTTTGTTTTGTTTTTTGTTTTGTTTTTTGTTTGTGTGTGTGTGTGTGTGTGTGTGTGTGTGTGTGTGTGTGTGTGTGTGTGTGTGTGTGTGTGTGTGTGTGTGTGTGTGTGTGTGTGTGTTGTTGTTGTTGTTGTTGTTGTTGTTGTTGTTGTTGTTGTTGTTGTTGTGAGTGTCGTACAGCTTACGGTGGAGGCGGAGCAGAAGGTGCAGTGGACTGACGTGTTGTCGATGTTGTTGTACAGCTGACGGTGTAGTGGATGACTGACATGTTGTGGGTGTTGTTGTGCAGCTGATGGTGGTGCAGTGGATTGACATGTTGTGGGTGTCGTTGTGCGGCTGACGGTGGTGCAGTGGATTGACGTGCTGTGGGTGTTGTTGTGCACCAAACTCCAAGCACTGGTTTACGACATCCTTCCTTCAACCACTGCCGTATTTAGTTACGCCATAGAGTCCAGAAAACTGTCGGCTAACGAGCAGTTTTTCGTTGGTGCTCAAACAGCAGTAAGTTTGTTACAAACAATTCAAATAAAACAAGGCGTGTCATTTATAGCCGCCAACAAAGTTTACACCAGCACAAATAAAATCACAATTGTTTGAATCGAGACGGATGTCTTTTTGTACCCAGGGTGGATGTATCTCATGTTTACGTGCGTGCTTTGGCGCTAGGTTGCTTCTACAGTCATATTAGTACCCGAACCTTTGGGAGGGCGCTGACCGCGTCGCTGGACAGCTGCGCGGAGATAAAGAGCGCCGCTTCAGTGGCTTAACCAAATCTGGCAGAGTTTGGAGGAAGGTGCCGCAAAAGCGATGTTCGGAGTGTGGTTGTGCACCTGACGGTGGTGCAGTGGACTGACGTGTTGTGGGTGTTGTTGTGCAGCTGACGATGTAGAGGATGAATGACGTGTTGTGGGTGCTGTTGTGCAGCTGACGATGTAGAGGATGACTGACGTGTTGTGGGTGTTGTCATGTAGCTGACGATGTAGAGGATGACTGACGTGTTGTGGGTGCTGTTATGTAGCTGACGATGTAGAGGATGACTGACGTGTTGTGGGTGCTGTTACGTAGCTGACGATGTAGAGGATGACTGACGTGTTGTGGGTGCTGTTATGTAGCTGACGATGTAGAGGATGACTGACGTGTTGTGGGTGTTGTTGTGCAGCTGACGATGTAGAGGATGACTGACGTGTTGTGGGTGTTGTTGTGCAGCTGACGATGTAGAGGATGACTAACGTGTTGTGGGTGCTGTTGTGTAGCTGACGATGTAGAGGATGACTGACATGTTGTGGGTGCTGTTGTGTAGCTGACGATGTAGAGGATGACTGACGTGTTGTGGGTGTTGTGCAGCTGACGGTGGAAGCGGAACAGAAGGTGCAGAAAGCCAGAGATCTGGTGGATGAGATCCTGGCCAGTGGCAAAGGTCAGAATTGACTCACTGGCTGACTGAATGATTGATAGACTGGCTGACGACGGACGGATACACGCAGTGACTGACTTGTCGACCCACCTACTGGCCCACTGACTCACTCACTGCGTGGCTGACTCATTCAGTTATTGACTAATTGAGTAAGTTACTGCCCGACTAACTGATAGACTGAGTGACTAACCACGGATGGATCGACGCAGTGACTGACTTATCGACTGGCTTACTGGCTAACTGACTGGGTGATAGACTGATTTATTAACTGCTTGCGTATTGGCTGACTGACGACGTTCAGATCGACGCTGTGGCTGACTTATCGACTCGCGGACAGGCTACCTGGCAGACTGACTGACTGACTCATGCATCTGCAGTCTCGTTGGTTCATCGACTGACTGACTGACTGGTTGACGGACTGATTGGCGGACAACATCTCCAGCCTTGCTGGGTAAGGCCAGAGACCTTAATGTGGCTAAAGACTTCCGCTGTCCATGGATCAGCAAGCTGACTTTGGGTGGTAATTTGGGCTAATGAAATGGTGGGTGAAAGTCAGGCATCACGTGCGTGTAGTGAAGGCAATCACTGTAACTTCCGTTGCTTCTTCTCTTCTTGGTTGGTTAAACCCCGAGTTGTCTCTAAAGTACTGGCGGGGACCGAGATCCCAGAGGGTGGAGTAAAGAGGGAGACTATACTTATCGCTACACAGTCACCATAAGAATGACCCGTGCATTAAGATGGGCAGTGATGAGAGCCGTTTTGATATTTCATTAACTCTGAGGGGCACAAGACAGTGTCCACATAAATTACCTCTCTCTCTCTCTCTCTCTCTCTCTCTCTCTCTCTCTCTCTCTCTCTCTCTCTCTCTCTCTCTCTCTCTCTCTCTCTCTCTCTCTCTCTCTGGAGAACACAGAGCTATCAGAGGTACTGGGATTAGGCTACTTACGTTAAAGGCTAGAGTAGGTCAGAATATATCTTTGCACGCTTCGCATGTTGCCAGTAAATCTACCGTTCTAACTTCGACCTTCGCGGTTCATTCAAATTGTGGGGCGTTTTTCTCCAAATCCTCTTCGAGCGTAAAGTGACTAGTGTTCACAAACAGTGAATTAGACCTCATTGATGCTTTTGATCAATTGTGCTTCACTGACCTAGACTTCTGTTTGTTTTGTATTTTACTCTGATGTGATCTTCGCAGCTGATTGTAAGTTCAAAGAATAAATGGGGAACTGAAGTGTAGGAAACTTAATTATTTTGTGTTCTGTTTCCAGTGGTCTACGGAATTACTACAGGCTTTGGAAAGTTTGCAAGGACTACAATTCCCAAAGACAAACTAGAGTAAGTTGTCCGAATAAAACACGCTGCATGCATGCGAGACTTTACTAATGGTGATAAATACAGATTTACCTTTCGACATACTGGTGGTTGGCTGATCGGTTATCGTGGACGGGTTGGTTATTTTCATGGTTAACAATCTCTGTGTAGCCTGTGATTAGATGTGTGTTGGATAACGAGTTACTTTGGTGGCGAGTTTGTTTGTTTGTTTGGCTGACTGATAGTTGCTCGGTTTAATGTTTGTTTTTGCTACGGAGTCATTTTATAGTTAGTTTGGATTTCTCTCTTCTCAGTGTGACTTGAGGATGTACCTCTGGTGGAGTTTATATGACCTTATAAATTACTCGCATGCCAGGTGAGAGTTACTTAAGAAGATTCAGTTCTTTGTTTTGTTTGTGTGACGTCTTTTGAGTAATAATTAACTCCCTTGTTTGATGATTAAAAAAAAAAAAAAAAAAAAAAGATTCTCGGTCTTTTTCTATTATATGCTTAGTCAGTCATGATGTGTCTTATTCTTGCTCACCATGGTTGCTATGCTCGTCTAAATGTTTAGCCTACTTTTCTCTGTGTTCCAGGGAGCTTCAGGTAAACCTCATTCGTTCTCACGCTGCTGGTAAGTTAACAAGTAACTACGAGCGGTTGTCTCTGTATATACGTCTTTGATTCATTTTATTGGCTGCATTCTTCCACGTTTAAAATAATGTGTCACCTCACTCTCAACTGACTGAGCTACCGAGGGCAGATCAGGTCAGACAATTCTTCCTTCTGGCACTGGTCACCCACTGCTGTTGTCCATAGACTTGTTTAACATCCAGTTGCCTCCGGGGATGTAATATTTGTTTTCTTTATTATGCGCCTGTAGCAGTTTTAAAAACGAGCTCCAAGCACAGTGCAGCATCACATCAGTCACATAATATCCAAGTAAGTAAGTAATTTGGTGTTTTACACCCAGTCAGCCATTACAGTTATATCAGGGCGATCATAATATCCCAGAAATACATGCATAAAACACAGAGTTGATTTTATCAGTCACAAGCTTCAAAGACACCTAGGCTCGCATGCATGCTTCCCAGCCCTTGAAACGCATTACTTCATGGTCAGACAGCGCCACGCGTTGCTGAATCACCAGTCGACCTGCGTCCACCCCTCCTCTTCGTCATCATTGACACCAAAGATTGAATAACTAAGCTGTAGCTTTAGATTTACTTTGGTGACAGTGCCTATCGTTAGACCTACTTTGGTGGTATTGCCTATCAACTGTTGCGTCTTGGCTTTTAGAGACTGTTTCGCAATCTGAAACGTGTGCAACAGATTAACGTAGGACTATTTTTCTGAACTTTGGGCTCACGTAATATGTTAACAATCGGCCAGAAATTTCGTGCGTCTGTCCACACAGATAACGTCAGCGTCTTTTAACCGCATTGCATCACAAGACACGACATCACACAGTGTAGTTTATCCCCTTTTTGTCTCTCCTGAAACGAATACTGACTTAAGGTCGTGTTTGGTCCGCCAGTCTTAGCTCAAAATTCAAACGCCTGTATCCTCAGAGCCAGAGTTATCTGCTATGACGCTACTGGTTCTTCACTCTCGCCGTGATGGTACGCACATTTTTAGTCGTGACAGTACGTGCTCTTAGCCGTGATTGTACGTGATTTTAATCGTGATGGTACGCAGTATCAGTCGTGATGATACATATCATGAGGGTCCATGATTTTAGTCGTGATAGTATATGATTTTAGTCATGATGGTACGTGGTTTTAGTGATTTTGGTACGTGGTTTTAGTCATGATGGTAAGTGGCTCTAGTCATCATTGTATGTGGTTGTAGTCGTTATGGTACAAGCCTCAGTGATATTGGTACATTGTTTTAGTCATGCTGGTACGTTGTTTTAGTCATGATAGCACATTGTTTTAGTGATTCTGGTACATTGTTTCAGTCCTCATATGTGCTTTCAGCCGCGACCATTGTACACTGACGCAATTCTGTTCCAGGTGTGGGTCCCGGCCTGTCCCCAGAGAGGACCCGGATGCTGCTGGCGCTGCGTATCAACATCCTGGCCAAGGGCTACAGCGGCATCTCCAAGGAAACCCTGCAGCAGTACATCGATGCCTTCAACGGTGAGTCTAGCTTGGGACATATTACACATCATTGTCATGCCAACATTCTTCCAAGTACTGGACATACCTCAACCGAAAAACAACAACAAAACAAAAACAAAACAAATAAAATAAAATAAAAGGGGGTGGGGGGGTTAGCTCTCCATCTCATTTTTCATCGTTTTTCGCTGTTTAATTGTTGTTTAATTGTTGTTTTGTAGCTTGATAAAGGGGATCACCCCGATAATTTGCATGTTGTGTTTTGTCCTGATAAACAGCGTTATTTTGAACCTTTTATGTATTTGAACTGTGGACCGTTAGCGAAGCAACCACGACTACTACCTCGCATTATTCGTGTCTGCCAGCAGCGGTGGCCCAGTGGCAGTTTATGGTGGGTGGAATATTTCATGATATTACTTGTTCCAGCCTTGCGTCTACCGCGACTGCCAGAGAAAAACACAACGAGGATTTGACAGGTGGGATACTTTATGATGTTCCTGTTCTATCCAGCTTCGCATCTCCCCTGGGTGCCAGAAGAGCACCCAGTGGAGGTTAGTGTCGAGTGGGACATTTTGCGATGTTCTCCGGTCCACCCTCATGTCTACCCTGGGTGCCGGTGAAGGGGGCGGTGGGGGCCAGTGGGACCCAGTAGCGGTTAGTGTCGGGTGGGCTATTATTTTGTGGTGTTCCCTGTTCAGCCTCGTGTCTACCATGGGTACCAGAAAAAGACCCAGTAGCGGTTAGTGTCGGGTGGGATATTTTGTGATGTTCCCTATTCCAGCTTCATGTCTACCCTGGGTGCCGGAAATGGGCCCAGTGACGGTTAGTGTCGGGTGCTATATTTTGCGATGTTTCCTGTTCCAGCCTCGTGTCTACCCTGGGTACCGGAGAAGGGGACGGTGGGGGCCAGTGGGGACCTGGCTCCGCTGGCTCACCTGGCCCTGGGGATGATCGGCGAGGGCAAGATGTGGAGTCCCAAGAGTGGCTGGGCTGAGGCTAAATATGTGAGTCCCGTGCTAATGGGTCCTCTGGGGCACACTCCACTCTCACCCACGTGTTCTGTTTCTCTCTTGAGGCCACGTATGTGAGTCCCGTGCTAATGTGTCATCTGGGCATACTCCACTCCTACCCACTTGTTCTGTTTCTCTCTTGAGGCTAAATATGTGAGTCCCGTGCTAATGGGTCGTCTGGGGCACACTCCACTCTCACCCAAGTGCTTTCTCTGTCTCTCTTTGTCTATCTCTGTCTGCCTGGCCCCCTCCCCTCCACCCTCCCCCTTCTCTCTCTCTCTTCCTCTCCAATGTGACCTGTGAAGCTGACTGGATGTTAAAAATAATCTCTGTCTCTCTCTGCCTCTGTGTGTGTGTGTGTGTGTGTGTGTGTGTGTGTGTGTGTGTGTGTGTGTGTGTGTGTGTAGGGGTGTGTGTGTGTGTGTGTGTGTGTGTGTGTGTGTGTGTGTGTGTGTGTGTGTGTGTGTGTGTGTGTGTGTGTGTCTCTCTCTCTCTCTCTCTCTCTCTCTCTCTCTCTCTCTCTCTCTCTGATCTTTGCTAAAACCTCTTTACTGTTTCTTCTGAATTGTATCTACGTGAAATGAGAGTGCATCCATTCACTTGTAACAAAAACGAGCCTTGAGTTTTGAAACTTGTGTATCTTTTCAGGTGCTGGAGTCTCACAACTTAACTCCCATGAAACTGAAACCCAAAGAGGTGAACTGCAGCACCTTACTTCTCCCCGTTCGTTAATATTTGTTTTTTAACATTCACCATGAGCTACGTTGCTCGTATCTTCAGGTAGCACCCATCGACGTAGGTGGGGGGGGGGGGAGCTTGTGAGGGATGTAAGAGAGTGAGACAGAGGTAAGGGGGGGGGGGAGCTTGTGAGGGATGTAAGAGAGTGAGACAGAGGTAAGGGGGGGGGGGAGCTTGTGAGGGATGTAAGAGAGTGAGACAGAGGTAAAGACAGAGATAATTTTACGCCGTATTTATTTTAAATGTAGCTTCTTCTTGGGCTGATGTGTCAAAAAACAAAAACAAAACAAAACCACTTTTCATTTTTAATCGTTTGTATAATTATGAACAGTAAAGATGCAAATTATTGTCGGTCAGGCTGTCACACCGAGATTTCTCGATGACTTGAGGAAGAATATGGCTATAGGATAAAAACGAATCTAAGACTGGTGGATACTGGTTTGAGGGCAGACCATCCGTGTCTTTGGGGTCGAATCATCTCACGACTATTCCTGTGTTCGGTGATTTACAGGGTCTGGCCTTGATCAACGGGACCCAGCTGATCACCTCGCTGGGTGTGGAAGGTAAGTCAGCTCCCTTGTCTTCCCTTTCCGCGCCCTCCACCATCACATTTTATTCACTGATTCACTGACCCTCACTGATCTCAAATATATATATGCAGACACAGAGAGAGAAAGACACAGAGAGAGAGAGATGGGGTTGTTGTTTTTCGGGGGGGGGGGGGGGGGGGGGGATTTACTTCTGATGTGATTTAATTTTGTTTCGCTTTGGTGTGAGCTTGTATGCACTACACTGTTACAGGTGTTGGGAAACGGTTGCACACGCTACCGTCTCATCCTACATTGGGTTGAGCTGAGGAACGCTAACAAACAACTGCACACACGCTTTTGACTCATCCAAAGACGGAAAAATAAAGCCCAGCCAATAACCCAAACTCCAAACATTAGTTTACATCCTTTCCGGAAAGCGAGGTATTGAGTGTGGGAATTATGGACCTACATAATATGTATATGCAAGTCCTTGGTGCCAATAACCTCGTGGTCTTACGTGTGTCAGTGGGTTGACCGTATCTGTGTAAACCCGTGCCTATTTCGAAGCTGGGAGCTGGGTTAACAATAGTTAACAGCGTGGCCGTGCAAAAGTCAAACTCCAAGCACTGGTTTACGACACGATTCCTCCGTGCAGTCACACATAACCAGCCAAAAAAACAAAAAGGTTTCGCTGCCACGTGACATAATGGCGGCGACTGCACAACACACTGTAAGGGTTTGCTGAATGACAAACGAAAGAGCTTGTTTTAGAACGCACGCTGGCAGTCATTCTTGTTTCAGATTTTTATACGGACAACATAACAGGTAACATGATTTGATTACATGTTTGGGGGTAAATGAGATTCTGCTTTTGTAAACAAATGTAAAAGTTGGCGCGAAATTTAATTCTGGATTTTACGCCATTGTCCCTACACGGCATGTGTACTCGGGCGAGATACGGGCTTAGGACATCACGTGACTTGTTGACAGGCGGCGACAGTTGACCTGACTTGGCGTCGCGTGAGACAGGAACAGTGACACTTCCTGACAGGAACGGTGAGATTGTGCCGGAGTCGGGGAAAAATCCAAGGAGCCAGTCGGAAATTCCTGGACCGTTCTAAAAGTTATTTTGGGTCACAAATATCACCACAATCATTAAATAAGGTCCATATATATCTACCGATTACAGCCGGAGGCGTTCCCATTGCAGGTGAAGCTGACGGTAATGTCGTAGAAAGCAGTTTAGGAACCTGTTGCGTGAGTTGAGTAATGGTTCGGTAGCTGGTGTGGTGTTGTGTGGTGTGGTGTGGTGTGGTGTGGTGCAGTAAGACGCGCGTTGCTGTGTGTGGGACAGGCGTGGAGAGAGCGGAGAGCATCGCCCGCCAAGCAGACGTGGTGGCGGCCTTCACCTTGGAGGTGCTGAAGGGCACGTCACGAGCCTTTGACAGCAGTGAGTACATGGTGCCCCCCCCCCCCCCCCCCCACACACACACACACACAGGAGCATATACACCACACACATACACAGAGGCATATAAGTGTGCACACAGACACACACACACACACACACACACACACACACACACACACACACACACACACACACACACACACACACACACACACAGGTACACAACTAGTGCGCGCACGCGCACACCTATTACAGTGCTCGCATTTTGAGTTATGTGTATGCCTTGTTTTCAGTCATTGTTTTAATAAATCTTATTCCCAGCCTTTTGTTTGCAGATGAAATATGACATTACAATAATAATCTAGCGATAGAAATGCATTCAGTCACTTATTTATCTATTTATCTATTTATGTAGAACTGGAGGAAATTAGAGATGAAATTTGGTATACAATTTCCCCTCAAGATTTAAAAATCTGCAAAGATACCCAACATCATTATTGATATTAAATATCACCCTCCTCAGTATCATAAGCATAGACCTACTATGACCATCCGTATCACACACCTCCCTACCTTGAATCTGTCGTGCAGAGATCCAGTCAGTACGGCCCCACAAGGGACAGATCAACGTTGCGCGCCGTCTCCGTGCTTTGCTGCACTCCGACACCTACCCTTCCGAGGTGGCAGGTTGGTTGTGACACCTGCTGTCTTTGTTTCCGACTGCATGTTGGCCCGCTGAATTTCATTCTCCACAGTCAGTGGGATT
>OY757547.1:6610172-6717429 GCA_963584105.1 Alviniconcha strummeri | reverse complement strand
TTATCGCTTTTCAGGTTGCTATGTAGACAATGGAAGGGGATCACACCATGAACTCTGGTATAGTTCCTTTACAAAAGCGTTTGGTGTTACGTGCATCAGAATTGGTTGGAAGGGAATTATTCTGTTGGATGAGTTCAGATTAACTTTGGTGAGCACGTAAGTGCTTGTGTCAATATGCAGTGCGGGGCGGGGGGGGGGGGGGGGGGGCAGGTTTATGATTTCTAGCCCCCTCCCCTCTCCCAACCCCGCCCCAAGCACACACACACACACACACACACACACACACACACACACACACACACACACACACACACACCTTCCCGTGCCATGTGTCAGTTTCCCGCGGGACGATTTCCATCCCCATCTTTCACCCTCGCCTCCTCTCGGCACGGTGCTCCCTGGTGACCTTGCCATCGGGGTCTGCTTCTCCCCATCCCCAGCAACTGACGGCTAACTGAAGACCTATTGATCAGTTTAATCAAGAATCATTGCAAATCATAATCATCATCGTCGTCGTCGTCAGCATCATCATCATCGTGGGAAGGTTTGCGCGCCGAATCACAGATTTAAAGCCCTAAGCGCATGCATACAGATGACGAGTTATTCCTGCAAGGCATACAACAGAGACCCTGCAAGGCATACAACAGAGACCTACACAGCAATCACGAGCCAGAACGGTGGATTACAGTATGCCAGCGCTTTCACACAGAAAGTTAAAAGGGCACCTAAGCGTTGTATCTGTTACTAAAGTTCACGCGCGCGCGCGCGCCAACCCACCCACCCACCCACCCACCCACCCACACACACACACACACTCGCACGCACGCACGCACGCACGCAACAAAAAACACTACAAAAAGTAACTGACACAAACATCGCCGACACAACCACTAAAAACAGCTGCAACCCCCAACACACACATACAACCACACACACACACACACACACACACACACACACACACACACACACACACACACACACATACAACCACACACACACACACACACACACACACGCACACGCACACACACACAACCACACACCAACATCGTTTTGAACTTTCTGAATCGGTCGAGGTGCTTTAGAGAACAGGAAGGAAGAGCAGCACAGCTGTCTCACATAGACGGCACAAAACGGAAACGGTGAATGAAGTCCCACGTTCCTCGGTTTCAGATCTGGCGCAAGGTGAAGCCGATGATCGACCATTACCATTCCGTGCAGACCATAGAGACGCGGGTGTTTTCGCCAACCACCACCACCCTCCCCCGTGCCAGCAACGGCCAGACCAACAGCAGCTCGGCTCCAAAGAGACGTCGCCTGGGCGGTCGCACCTCCTCCTTCAGCAAGAAAGACTGATAGGGCGGGGCAAGGCTCCTGATGTCACACCAGAGGGCAAAAGGGGCGGGGCAAAACTGACGTCACGCAGAGGGCAAAGGGGCGGGGCAAGACTCCTGACATCACATTGTAGGGCAAAGAGGGTGGGGCAAGACTCCTGACGTCACATTGGAGGGCAAAGGGGGCGGGGCTAGACTCCTGACGTCACATTGGAGGGCTAAAGGGGCGGGGCAAGACTCTTGAAGAGGAGAGGAACAGAGTAGGAGGGAGAGAGAGAGAGAGAGGGGGGTGGAGGGGGATGAGTGGGAAGAGAAGGTAGTTTCTGAGTGGAATATTGGTTTTAGTAATATAGCCGGCGGTGGCCGTATTGCAATTTGTTAATCGAGTGTATTGCTTGTTGGAGTGGGCATCGGAGCGAGTAATATAGCCGGCGGTGGCCGTATTGCAATTTGTTAATCGAGTGTATTGCTTGTTGGAGTGGGCATCGGAGCGAGTAATATAGCCGGCGGTGGCCGTATTGCAATTTGTTAATCGAGTGTATTGCTTGTTGGAGTGGGCATCGGAGCGAGTAATATAGCCGGCGGTGGCCGTATTGCAATTTGTTAATCGAGTGTATTGCTTGTTGGAGTGGGCATCGGAGCGAGAGCGCCGTGTGTGTGTGTGTGTGTGTGTGAGAGAGAGAGAGAGAGAGAGGGAGTGTGAGTGTGAGAGAGAGAGAGAGAGAGAGAGAGAGAGAGAGAGAGAGAGAGAGAGAGAGAGAGAGAGAGTGCACGTGTTCGTGTAGGTATGCGAAGGGCGTTGGGTGTTGCTTGTGTTGATTTTTGTAAAACATTGTTTCTATTAATATGAGCATGCATCGTTATTTGTTTACTTATTTTAAATGGTGTCTTTGGTGCAGAATGGGGTACTTTTTTCTGGTTTAATGCTGATCTGTTGGATCTTGTTAACTGAACTGCATTTATAATTGTTTTTATGTTATTGGTTGTTTGTACCCCACCAAGTCGAAATCTGGTTAGCAGCGCTTTCTAGGAATAATCTATTATTATTATTATGTTGTCAGCAGGTTGAGGGGTGGAGATAGTAGTGTTCTCACAACGACAGATTCAGGGGCATTGTTTGTTCACAGCAGACAGGAGCGTGGCTCAAGCTGTGGCGTCACAGCAGACAGAGGCGGGGCTAAAGACGACAGAGGGGCGGGGCTAAAGATGACTGAGGGGCAAGGCTAAAGATGACTGAGGGGCAGGGCTCATGATGTGGGGTCACAACAGCAGACTGAGGGGCGGGGCTAAAGCTGTGGGGTCACAACAGACTGAGGGGCGGGGCTAAAGCTGTGGGGTCACAACAGACTGAGGGGCGGGGCTAAAGCTGTGGGGTCACAACAGACTGAGGGGCGGGGCTAAAGCTGTGGGGTCACAACAGACTGAGCGGCGGGGCTAAAGCTGTGGGGTCACAACAGACTGAGCGGCGGGGCTAAAGCTGTGGGGTCACAACAGGCTAAGGGGCGTGGTAAAGCTGTGGGGTCACAACAGGCTAAGGGGCGTGGTAAAGCTGTGGGGTCACAACAGGCTAAGGGGCGGGGCTAAAGCTGTGGGGTCACAACAGGCTAAGGGGCGTGGTAAAGCTGTGGGGTCACAACAGGCTAAGGGGCGTGGTAAAGCTGTGGGGTCACAACAGGCTAAGGGGCGTGGTAAAGCTGTGGGGTCACAACAGGCTAAGGGGCGTGGTAAAGCTGTGGGGTCACAACAGGCTAAGGGGCGTGGTAAAGCTGTGGGGTCACAACAGGCTAAGGGGCGTGGTAAAGCTGTGGGGTCACAACAGGCTAAGGGGCGTGGTAAAGCTGTGGGGTCACAACAGGCTAAGGGGCGTGGTAAAGCTGTGGGGTCACAACAGGCTAAGGGGCGTGGTAAAGCTGTGGGGTCACAACAGGCTAAGGGGCGTGGTAAAGCTGTGGGGTCACAACAGAGGGGTAGGACTAAAGCAGCTGGTCACAACATACTGAGGGGCGAGGCTAAAGCTGGGTGGAGGTGGGGGGGGGGGGGGGGGGGGGGGGCACAACAGCAGTAAGCCTAGTTCTTTTAATTTCATATTTTGCACCACTGCCACGTTGAACTGTGGCCATGTTTGTGAGTTTGATTACGTTGCAAGTTTCCTTAATACATCACGTGAAAGGCAGTTGTAGTTGTCCGCGTCTTTTATTGTGAGCGTGTCATTTCATGCGTGATGGTAAGTATTAATAGTTTAAGTTCGTGTGTGTCAGTGACGGATTTGACGGATTCGTAGCCTCGTGCATGCGTGTGATTGGACAATATAATTATAAGACTGAATCAAGTTGGCGCTCGTTCGTTGGTTGATCACGTGAATACAAATCACAAATGACGAATGCGTTATTTAAGAGTGGTTTATGAGATGATCTGACTGAAAGGCTCCCCAACGAAAGTTTGTCTGAATTTATGGGTATAAACAACGAATTATAAAATAAATAAGTAAAAAGCAACACAAAACAACAACAAACGCATCAGTATAACATTTTGACACCATCAATTTAGTTTATGAGGTGGCACAGCGTGATCCTTTCAGGGTCCATTTACAGATTTTCTTCTTCAACTTACAACAAAATACTTCTTGACAATCAGATGGGTTTTCTTCTTCTTCCATAACTGAAAAACGGGTCACCTTATTTAGGACTGATTATTAAAATGTAATACCTAGTCATCTGCGAAGGTCACACAGTTATAGTCTGATTCACTATTATGTTGCATGTTGCTTTGCAACTGTGAGCTCGCTGTGGTATCATTCTTGTGCAATTTCATGGGTCACCCGACTCTGCACGCAGCCAGTCAACTTGTTTTCACCTTCCACACATCAATGCTGAGATGTTGATTTTTTTTGATTTTTTTAATTGTCAAAACTTGACATCTCCAAATGTTTAGTGAATATTCTGCATGTATCCATTACTCTATGCATCATCATGCATCGGAACAAGGGCAACTGTACAGAACAACAAACCAGAACTTCAGTACTGTACATACAAAAACACCAAGCCTGGCTGAAAGCAAGTAATGTGCAAAAGCAGGGGGGAGAATAATGGCCAGTATACTTTTTTTTTTTAAAGAAGAGAAAATAGGAAAATGTAATGCTTTGATACGTATTATGTTCTGAATGAAGAAATGAACAAAAAGAGAAGAAAAATAAATATTGTAACATTTAATTTTGGACTTAAATAATGAAAAAGTAAAGAATGTTCTTTACTTAAAGACCATGGGGTGGGGGGATGAGTGAAGCAAAAATGAATGAAAGCCATCACTACCAAACAAACACAGTAAACTCACATATCTAGAGAAAACAGACAAGCAAAGAAAACAACACTCTCAATCAATTTATAACCAGCCAGTCAAGCAGTCAATGAAATATTTACTCGTTTCTCAACCATCCATTTACACCTAATGCCTGTAAAGCCAAACACAACCTCGACAGTGCGCTGGGCAAACTGTAACAAAAGCATCATCTCGCTACAAATGTACTCGTACAAAACACAGCCCAAAATGTTTCCACAAAGTCAGACATATATCAAGTAGTAAAGAGTCTGAAATGTGTGCATTCCTACAATGTAGCAATGTCAGCTGGGCCAACAGACTGGCGAAGATTTCACATACACACACACACACATACACTGTGAAAGTGCTGTGCAGTTAGTCCATCACAGGAAATTTCAGTCATTGCGAGGGCAGAACAACAGCCCCACAGTACTGTGGGACCAAGCCAACGGCTGTGGAGGGGGTGCATCAAAACAAAACAGAACACTGATCATTCACCTTCATCCACCCAAATAACAAGACAATCGTTCCAAAACATGCCCCTCATAATCTTCTCATCTGGTTCGCCTGTTACCCAGTTATACTGGACACCAAACTCCCATTCATCTGAACATCAACCTACCAAGCACATTACTATTACCATCTCTTACACCATCTCCCTCTTCCGTCAAATAAGTCTGTCACAAGATTCTAACTGGAATAAAGTCTCTTCCCATTTGCAAACTGAAAACACTGGACACAGACTGAGACCCCTCCCTCCATGAGGCATGCACAGAACCCATTTGATCAGATGTTTCAAGCGGTATGCTGGGATTTGGATGCAGTGTTGAAAACCCAGCAAGGACATTCAGTCATTACTTTTGCCAACACCACTAACATGGTCACTCAACACAAAACATACACTGCTTAGCAAACAGAGGCAGAGTCACACAATGCAAGTTTCTGTAAATTGGGGGCTGGGTCCAATGTGACAGCACAGACAGGCATCCTGATTGTGGGAAACACTACGGTCCAGTCAAACAGCCCAGAGAATACTAGTCAAGGAACGTGGGAGTCTATGCCAGTCCAAAGCCTTCAGAACATTCGCTGACAGCCAGCAGAAGTTGCTTGCGCAGTTTGTCGTAAGTCTCATATGCTGGAAGATCCAGCTGGTTGAAACTGGAAAACAGAAAGACAGACACACTCTAAACATTCCATGTCAGGGAAATTGCAAGGTACTTTCATACGAAAAAGGAGAGAAAGAAAAAAACACCCACCATATTCTCAACACCATTTCACACTGGTGAGCCCTTTTGTTCTTGTTTTGTTTATTCACTACAGTTTCGTATCTTGGATTGAGCCAGTTCACTTTGTGCTGATGGCATCTCTGTGTATCCACTGCACAATGCACTGTCAGACCCTGGAGTCCAGCGGGCACTGCTGCTATCAAACATTACACTACTGTATGTTTCCCACACCTAGTGACACAGGGTAGTTCCCAAACTTGCCACATCCACAAGTATTATAATGATAAAAAAATATTTATAAAGCATGAATCTCTAACACAGAACTCAGTGTGCTGTACAAAATTCACGTATAAACTACATCCACATTGATTCAACTCTGCACCATGCATAACTGGTGGGAGTACAGCAACACTGGGTTAATCCTCTGAATATGAGTGCTGGTTCAGGTTGTCCAGTTTTTACCCAGATGTTAAGGCCAACTCCCAATGTGCTCTATCAATCCGACTACAATGTTCACTTGTGTAGTACCACTGTCACGTATCATCTCAACTTTACACAAAAGAAGGGCCAGTCTTCAGCAGCCTCTCTCACCACAGTTCACTTTCTGTTTTTAATAAAGCAACTTCTCTCAAACTCTCAAATTTTAACTCAACCAACAATTTAACAATCAGTAACTGTAAATTACTGATGTCTTCAACTCAGATCAAAAACTATGTTAAATACCACAACTAAAGCAAGACCCCGATAACCTGCTTTTCAACATCAATTCCCAAGGCATAACCACTCAGAGAAAATGCTCTGACACTTCCAACTAGAGGCCCATTGTGAAAACGGCTGGTTCTACTACTGACCAGGTATGAGCTGAGGGCAGACGATCAGTGGAACGGTCGTCACGGTGGATCTGGAATTTCTGGATGCCGTTCATGCCCTCAAGGTAAGCAAAGCCCTGCAGCGGCACCTTGGACGTGCCCGTCACAAACTGCAGGAAGTTGGCTCGCTCCGCCTGGTCGAATGATCGCAATGCACGCCAGAACCACTGGATCTAAGGCACAAAAACATCAAATGAAACTTCAACCAATAACCTCAAAATCAGTTATCACTCTTCAAAGCTGCATACTTTCTGTTTAGGCAGTAGTCAATTGTGCTATTCTCACCTGTGGTACTCACCTGCAGATAGGTGTGCTGATACTTGTAGTACTTACCTGTGAAGAGGTAGTAAGTAAAGAAGTAAGTAAACATGGTGCTTTACATTCACAGATGGAAGAGGCAGGCTGGTACTTATAGTATTCATTTATGAAGAGGTACACTAGTACTTGTGGTACCTGTGAACAGGTGGGCTGGTACTTTTGGTACTGACCTGCACAGGTGGGCTAGTACTTCTGATACTGACCTGCAGAGAGGTGGGCTGGTACTCGTGGTACTGACTTGCACAGGTGGGCTAGTACTTCTGATACTGACCTGCAGAGAGGTGGGCTGGTACTCGTGGTACTGACCTGCAGAGTTGGGCTGGTACTTGTGGTACTGACCTGCAGAGTTGGGCTGGTACTTGTTGTACTGACCTGCAGAGAGGTGGGCTGGTATTTGTGGTACTCAGTGTTGGCCTTCAGGTCATCAATGTCGATAGTTGGCAGTCCTGAGATGAGCAGCTCCAGCTCCTGCTCTGTGAAGATGGACACCAGCTTCTTAGGGATGATGTCGTAGAATCCTTCAAGGAAGGCATTGAGCTGTTTGCGGATGGCACCCGTCATCTTCATCTGGCACACCAGCTTGACGTACTCGCGCTTGTTCTCCTCCGTCACAGGTGTGTTGTTGCCGTTGGGCATCAGCTCCCTCGTCTCTGTCACACCAAATTCCTGGATCTGTGGACACAGAGGTGGCTCTACAGTTAGCAGGCAGCTGGATGGAGATGGTTTCATGCGTATGGCTGTAGAGCATACCGAGGACTGACCTCCCTGTGAGCTGTTGGCTGGTCTCCTTCCATTCACAGCTAGGCATGATTCTGATGTGCCAACAACACCATGAATACGCAATTATTATACTGTGTAACCTCCCATTCATGCACAATACGTATGTTGAACAAGATCTGCTCCAGCCAACAGGTGACAGAAAATGTAGTGAAACTGAGGCTTGTTCAGTGACATCATTTTCAAAACCCCATTAAAAGTTTAACAGAAAGTAAATGGAAACCTACTGGCTGGGCACCAGGGTAGATGAAGTAAGTATTTAACGCACAGTCAACCTTGTACCAGATCGTATCAGGGCAGAAGTATTACGGAGAGGTGTCCATACACAAAAACAAAGAATACTGAGCAAAATCAGACCTCTGTGGCGAAGGTGAGATCATATCCCAGGTCGCTGATGTTGTGTTCCAGGATGTAGTGTAGACCGGAATAGAAACTGTAGTCCTCACTCTCCATGTCGGTGTACCTGCCAACACAGAATCACTCTACTGTCATGTCTGGCTGCCTCAGCAGGTGGTGCAATGAGTGGAGGAAAACCTGGAACTTCCAAACCATTTATTTTCTTCTTAACATTTATACACATTTTGCAAGAACAGTTCATGACTTTCCCCATCCCATCTCCCATGTCAATCTGCCAGTGCCCACCCCCCCCACCCAAAAAAAGAGAAAAGAAACAAGAACAGGAAAGACAGAAAGAAACAGAATCAACAGTCCCAGGAGAAAAACACAGAGCTGAGGACTCCTACCTGACAGCCAGACCCAGGACATGTTTGTAGAAGGATCGCGTGAAGTAGCACTCAAGCAGCTTGTTGTCGTAGATGGCCTTGGCGATGATGCGCCCCACAAACTTGAAGTAGCTGAGGTGGTTGGAGTTGCAGTGGGATGCTGGGTTGATAGTGTAGGTCACACGGTCACCCGGAGATGTCAGGAACAGGGCATAGTTGGGGTTGAAGATCTCCCGTGAAATAATGAGGTACCATTCTCGCAGCAACCCACCTGCATCCTGGCCTTCCTCACCTGAGGATGTGACACCATCACACATTGAACAAGGAGCACCTTTGGGGATAAAGCAATTTCTGTGGCTCATCAACTGTAAAGATCATGATAAAGCAGTCCACGTTTACCCATGTAAAACACGGGATTAAAAATAACAAAGCCCAACTGAAAGAAATGCGCTGATGCAACACCCGATCAAGTACCAGTAAAAGAATGTCATGTACGCAGATAAAAGGAAACTAGAAAAGCACTTTAAACAGCTGAAGGTTCACAGTTTTCTTATCAAAAGCAGCTTCCATTTTCACCAAAACGCCCACTTAAAAAGAATCATGATTCCTCACAACTTACCTTCAAAGACGATGTAGAACCTCTGTTTCCAGTCTTCAGGTGAACGTCGCTGCAGTTCCCGGAAGGAGTCCTCAAACACATGCTCTCGTCGCACATGGACAGGCAGGTCTTCTCTTCGCAGTCCTTCCTCTGTTCGTTCCAGGTCTTGTCGGAAGTAGCGGCGCTTCACATCAAAGTCCAGCATGCGAGTGTGGTCAACCAGCACGGAGAAGGGGCCTTCCGCCAGAGGCAGCGTGGATTGGCGCAGGATCTGGTTCAGAACTGTCCTGTGGGTCTCTGTCAGAGACACAGAGGGTTGACAATCAAATGCTGCCATGCTCAGGATTCTTCAACGAGGCTCAAGTGTACAGAAGTCAGAAAACCTCAATCAGATATAGATTTATATTCATCCTCTCTCACTGCACAACAAAACATCCAGTGGTTGCATAAGCAGCTGTGTTGACATAATAACAGCCATATAATGGTGTTGCTGTCAATGTGTACTTTCATTCCAGAGTTGAACACTATACACTAAACACATTATGTGCAGTTTCAGCACTGGAATAATTGCTGCCCTGCCTCAGAGGAATTATGCCGAGTTCATGGTGTGATCCCCTTTCACTGTCTACATAGCAACCTGAAAAGCAATAAAATTCTGACCTCATGGGGATTTGCTTGTTCACATTACACCCTGAGGTGCATTAATACACAATGGTACCTTGCACCAGTTAATTAGGTGCTAAAACTGTGTGTTAGCATGTGATTTCAAATTTCAATCACCTCAGAGATGGTGTCCAGCCTTGTAAACTAATAACTTGCATGGTTCAGGGTTTTATTTTACACACACACAGGCACCATGGAGGACACGCAACAAACCATGCACACTGACTCAATCCACTGCATGTGCACATGTGATGCACAAAACGGATGAAGCCTACCTGCAAACTTGAGGAACTTCTGTGTGTCTGGGGGCAGGTGAGCGATGCAGGCTGAGGAGTTCTCCCGGGTGATGGACATGGCACTGGAGTCCACACCCACATTGGTTGTGGAGGGGCCGGGGGAGGGGGAGGGTGGGGCCATCTCCATGTTCAGGTGAGCCAGCTGGTCCTCCCGCTTCGGTGCAACCTGCTCGTTGCGCTTTGACTCCTTCTCTCCTGGATAACAGCATGCCCACACAGAGAATGAACACAGTTCCAAGATGCATCTGTGACTTGCTTGCCATTTTTAATTGTGAAAAAACTCAAAATGAGCTGTGGTCCAGGGGTCACCTGGGCCCTGGTTGGGTGCAAGAGAGAACAATGTGGAGGAATCATGCCTCTGCAAGAAGAGCTTCAAAACTTGGATCACAAAAGCTCTGATCCAACTCACTTGTATGCCACAACTCACTTGCACATATGTTAGAGCACCTCCACCACCCACCCACAGAACCTCATCACTAGCATGCACCATGTAGATCCCCTTTCACAAAATCTCCCACACACAAAGAATCACACCACATCACCCCCCCCCCCCCTAACATGCACTCAACATTATCTCCCCCAACCCCACACTGAGCAGCAAGCCTAATAAAGTAGACACCCCATCTCCAGCTGAAGCCGCAAGACTCTCACCGGCATGCACAATGAAGAATGCCTCCACGGCAGGCTGCAGGATTAGCACAGCGTGATGGTCTGGCGTCCGTGCCAGTTCCTTCAGACAGTCTCCCAGCGTGGTCCACAGCTCGTCCAGATTGAGCTGCTCGCTTAGCCGCGGCAGTTGAGGGCCTGGGTCTGCTTCTTCCTCTTTCTTCTCTGCACCCGCACCGCTGCTTGTGCTGGGGCCTGCAGCAGAGAACAGTGCCATGCAGACACTTGGTCCTGCTTTCACCTTCTCTTAAGCCATCTTTCCTTTTTGTCACTTTGCAGTTTGTTCAGTGATCCAATTTCTAGATTCATCTGAATGCCTAATGAGACATGCTCACCTTAATATGCATACCTCCTCCACACAGCCCCCTCCCCTTCCCCACCCAAAATACCGATACAAACCAGAACTGAATGTGCAAGCCTCAGCCTAAGTGTCTTCCTCAGACTTTTCAGTCCCTTTGATACATTGCAATGTCAGCATTCTGCAGTGGATTCTACCTAACTCTCCTTGTTTTGATCAGCAAAATGCTGGTACTACTCACCAGGCTGGTCCACTTCCATGGGGGTGTCTGCGGGGTTCTGAGCACCCTGCGCGGACCCTGAGCCACCTGTGTTGCTGGTGGCCCCTTCCTCCTGCGCGCCCCCCTCTGCCACAGGGGCTTGTGCAGGCTGCTGTGCTGGCTGGTCACTCTCACTGGCATCGGTTGCGTGGCGCAGACTGTTGCTTAGGGCCGTCACAGCATCGCTGGACTGACGCAGCAGGCGACGTCCTGCCGCCCGGTGTCGCACCAGGTCCATGAACGCCTCCGCATCCGAGTCAAAGTCGCCCATGATGTCCACAATGCTGGCAAAGTCTGGGGAGCCTGGTGGACACAGAAGAACACAGTGTCACAGAGCACCGTTGATCTGCTTGCCTGCATATTTATCTTTTTTAATATATGCACGGGTGAAAGTTGGGTCTTTATAATTCCAGGAGGCTACATCATCTGTAAAGGGCCAGCACCCCTTTAGGAAATGCGGGGTGCAAAAACAAAAACACACACAAGCAATTTTAAAAGCCTAAATTTAACAATTTTTAAACTTATCAATCCATTAATAGCCACATCCTGGCACTTTCAAAAGAAACAATATGATGCCAAGCAGTTATTTGACCAAGTGATGTCATCAGACAAAATGAGGTCTTTCCTGTTTGACAAATTTACAAAAACAAAAAAACATTTGATTTTAGGGCAGCAATTCCACACATCATCTGTTTATTTATTACCTTCTTTTGCTCACACTTAAAAGATCATCATTAACAGCCACATCCTGGCACTTTCAAAAGAAACAATATGATGCCAAGCAGTTATCTGACCAAGTGAGGTCATCAGACAAAATGAGGTCTTTCCTGTTTGACAAATTAAAAAACAAACAAAAAAACTTGATGTTAGGGCAGCAATTTTACACATCATCTGTTTATTTATTACCTTCTTTTGCTCACACTTAAAAGATCACTTGGCAGAATAAGTCAACACAGTAACTGGTCTTGCAGTGTTGAGTGAATTATCTTCTACTTGCCATTCCAGCAGCTGCATTCTGTCATCCTGATTTTAACATCTGATGTTTTGACATGGTCTTAATTCTGACCTCTACAACCTGGAGCACACTGACAAAAGCATCTGGACTCACTTCCACGGCCAGCCTTCTTCTTGACTGCGGACCGTGCAGCATCCCGCAGCTGGATGATGACCTTGAGGATGCGCAGGAAGAAATGCTGGCTGGACGTCTTGTTGGTCAGCTGCGACATGGAGGGCAGCTGCAGTTCGCGTCCAGACTTGATCCTGCTGGGGGCTGACACCACCACAGTACTGCCGCCCGCAAACCTGCACCAGTGTAACAGTGTAGCTCATCTTTAAACACTACATTACCAAACAGCAGCACAGCCCCTTTTTATCACCATGAACTGCATCTCATTCTAACATCACCCTACAAAACAGCACAGCAACCTCTCTTGAAACAGTATCACAGTTAAATCAGAAACATTTCTCCAGTGCATAGTCTTTGTGTAAAAAAAATTCTTTCAAATTCCAGCAAACTGCTAGTCATTTCTACTAATTTTGATTTATTTTTGCAAACAGGCCTGTTTGTACAGTAAATGCTGACCCTCCCACCCACCCCGCCCCCCAACACTTAAGTGTTTAAGAAGATGCAAGTTATCCTGCTGATGCAGAGGGCATTGTGTTATTACCTGTCAGCTAGGACACCCTTGACCGATTGTGAAGCTGTCAAATCACTGTCTTTGGTGTCCTCGGTGTCATCCAGGTGGCGGGCATTCAGCTCCTTCAGTTCCTCCAGCAGGGAGCTGCCACACACACCACGTGTGAAAAGCACTCAAAACACACTGCACTAAAGCAACCCAACATTATTCTGCCCAATGTTTAGCAAGTTTACTCTGGAGAAGTGTTCAAGATGTTTTGCTAAGTTTAAATAAAAACATTCTTATTTTTACATTTCTCTGTGTGTACATTTTTCAAAACATTGCTAGTCCCAATGTATGTGGCATAATCAAATTATCACAGCATTTATGAATGCATCAGTTTAACAGAAGAAAAAGACTGTCTGCTAGATGGTGCCAGAGCATCATGTACGTTGAAACATTTTGCTACAGGAATGTAAAATGCAGTCACTCAAGACTGTCTTCGAAAAGATTTGAATAAATATCCAAGGTTATTGCACTCTATTTCAAAGACAATGGACCAAGACTGATCAGTATTGAGACTGACAAACTCAACAGCTGCCTGCCAGAAGACTGGTTACTGAAATTCCCAGCAGACACCTTGCCTAAAATAATGCAAACCAGTCACACAAACAGTCCAGAAATCAAAACAACATTGGAAACAACAGTGAAGCTGCTGAAAGTGAGAGTGGCTGACCAGATATGCTGTCTGACGGTGAGACCGAGGGTGCGAGCTCCCTCCAGCAGCAGGCCCAGGATGGCATGGCGTGTGGCATTGTTGGCCCACGACAACTGCAGCAGCAAGCTGGTGGCGTCATCCAGACCTTCCTCTGAGCACGACTTGGATGTCAACACCTGCAACCAGGCCAGCCACACATTTACCTCAGCTGTTTATGTATTAGGCTAATGCACAACTTTCACACTATAAAGTACTGCTGAAAGTGAGGCAACCTCCCAGTTTGTATAGCAAAGTAAGAGAAGGAAAAAAGGCAGAAAAAAAAGAAAGAAAAACCAACAGTCCCACTGAAACGTGCAGGAGATGCACTTAAATGGTCTGGTTACATCTGGTTACCTCTGGCTAAGGTCAGCTAAATGGATGATGCATACATGAATATTTTGATGGAGCAGACATTTGATGATGCAGAAAAGAACTGTGCCTCCAGTGTGCCTAGCTGTCAAAGACCAATCGGGAAAGACTTGAGTTTGATCATTCAGAAAAGATCTGTGCCTCCAGTGTGCCTGGCCCTCCATGACCAATCAGGAAAGACCTGAGTCTGATGATGTGGAAAAGATCTGTGCCTGTAAAGGACACAATGGAACATTCTATTCACTGACAACTGACCTGCACAGCCATCTTCAGCTCCTTCATCAGGATGGGTTCATCCTCAACAGCTCCACTCTCCTCCTCCTTGATGTCTGCACACAGCAAAGTAGTCATCACTGCAAGCCACTAACAAAATTTTGTATCAAAGACAAACCTGGAACTTTGGGAAGCAGTCCATATTTCCTGGGTTAATTTTCATGTTTTTTTCTGATAGAAATATGGAAGAGCCATGACAGTAGGCATGTCTGTGTACCACTGAATTAAGTCTGATCACAAAACGATCAGCAGTTCAGAAGATATCAATAATACTTAACAGAAAGTCACATTTTGATTATATGAGCCCTGTGACCTTAACCCTGAAGATAGCAACACAATTTGTTTGCATGTCATTGACTTATGATGCATTACTGTAAAAGTTTGGTTACAGAAGGTTCAACAGTTCAGAAGATAATTATTGTCCAGACAAACAACTTAAATTTTGAACCTTTGCTGTGACTCTGACTGTGAACACAACAATCCAACATTTTCACTGAACACTTTGGTTTACAACGGCCCACAAATAACCATCAAACCAAGTTTGGCTGCAAACAGATCAGCAGTTCAGAGGATATAGTGGACAGTCATATTTTGATTATAAATTATAAGCCTTTACTGTGACCTTGACCTTGAAGGTAACAATCCAATTTTTGTTTTCCATGACATTCCAGCATATAATGATGCACCATGATACCAAGTCTGTGTACAAAAGACTGAGCGGTTCAGAGGATATCTTCCAGACAAAGCCTGGACCCACAAATGAGCAGTAATTCCAGCATGACACCCCCCCCCCCCCCCCCCCCCCAATTTTGTCACAGGGGTATAAAAAAAATTGGTAACTCTTCAGGAACTGTGTGAGAGTCAAGGTGGACGTCCTGGGCTAACGAGCCCTCTGGTTTCTGTGGACGTAAAGATTTATTGAACCGTGCTTCGGCATTGGTCACAACTTGTCCCTAATATGTCAACTGACATCTGAGGACATTAAGCATCAACTCATCATCATCTTCAGAGGGGTCTTTTATATGGAGTTCCACTGTGTAAACCCATCTGCTATGATTAAACAACATTCTTTCAAACTGAAACATTTTCAGAAACAGAGAAGTACACAGCAGCACAAAACTAAAACTCATCCCTCCACACTCATTCCAGACAATCATATCAACTGAGAGCTATTGCTGATAATTAAGTAAAATTAACAAACTGCTCAACAAATAAAGTGAGGCTGCCAAGGGGCAGTGAAGCAGAATGACCAACCTTCAAGGGGTTTGCTGTCCGGTGGAGCAGAGGACACTGAGGCAGGGGTGCTGGGCTGAGCAGCAGCAGCCAAAGCCACGGCTGAAGACTCTGCTGGAGCCGCTGACCCATTAGCTGATGACACCATCACAGACGCCTGCATGGTGGAAGCAGCCGCAGCTGTGGTGGTGGTGGTTGTGGCAGCTGTTGGAGAGCTGGCAGCGGTGCTGGCTGTTACAGTCACACCAGCGCTCTCCTGAAGGCCAACAGAGATGAGCCCCAGCAGTCGCAGCAGTCGGTCGGTCAGCAGCTGACTACGTCGCACCACAGGGTGACTAAGCATGGCCATCAGCTGACCCAGCGCAGAGCTGTTGTAGTCACTGCCAAATGCCTCTGATTCCGTCAGCAAGCTGGCTGTGCTACTGTGAGTCCTCTGCATGCCTTTGCCCTTGCGTCCAAGGGTGGCCCCATCCAGCCTCAAAAGCAACGACCAAAAGTCTGATTCCGGACGGCCAACGTCCGATGCTGATGACGCTGCTGTTGATTTGTCGGAGCGGGCCAGACGGGGACTGGTGGCCCCGCTGGACGCCACTTGGGACTTGGGCCTGGCGCCCCCAGATGGTGTGGGAGTGACCGCCACCCCTTGCTCACTGTCTTTGTCCTCTTTGGAATCGCAGGATGGTACCTCCTTGACCTTGGGTCCGGGGAGGAAGTGGTTGGGAAAGATCTTGGCCAGGGAGATGAGAGTGTCCAGCACGTGACGACAAACAACAGGGGCCGCCTGGGGGTGGATGTTCACACTGTTTCCCTGAGGTGATGAAGTCGCAGACTTTTTACCGCCAGACACACGCTGAACTTGAAAGACATTGGCACGGCAACCGAGCGCCGCCTCCAGGCTGATGGAAAGCCAGGAGCCAGGGCAGCGAGTGGAGTCGCCGCGCGACCAGCCTGACCCCGTGGCACCAGGCTCCAAAGGCGTGGCAAACACAGACTGCTGCTGCTGCCCCTTGCGGCCCTTGCTGCCTTTCTCAGAGGTGGTCACTGGCCCGCTCCCGCTGGAAGAGGCCTTGGTGCCTCCATTAGCCCCGGCTGCTTGCTGCTCATCCCCGTCTGGGTGGCACTCTGACGTCCTCTGCAGGATGGACAGCAGAGCACGCAGGATCCAGGTCCTGGTGGGGCCGTGGTAGCACAGGTTGCGCAGGACGCGGAACAGCCGGGTGGTGTTCAGCTTGGGCTCGTCCATGAACAGCAGCACCAGCAGGCATGTCAGCGCCTCATGGTCCAGCAGGTGGCGCCCTCTCAGCCGGGCAATGGGCAAAGCACTGCTGTTGCTGGCACCTGGGCTCTGACCGCTGAGACCAAACGTCCAGCGAGAGCGCGGCAGAGTGGGAACACCAGTGGCTCGTATGGCATATCTTGTCCCCAGGCGCCCGTACAGACCTGCAGCCCCAACCAAAGTCAACCAGTAGAAATTTCATGCTCTACAACTGTTCAGCCTGCTTGAAAGTGATTACATTTTGACCTGAAAGATTGAAACCACTGGCACAGTGATCCACCACTGGCACAGTGATCCAAATCAACACACAAGTGGCCAAAGTCTGTTTCTTTTGCAGCTATGCATAAAATGGGAAAGCTACTTCTTATTCTGTCATTTATCACAGCACAAATTGTGACAGATGGGGAGATGTGGGTTGGTAGGTTGAGGGTGGAATAGGGTGAGTGGGGAAATAGAGGGAGGCAATTTAAGGAAATGAACAAAATAAAAACAAAAGCAAAAGGTAGCAACAGCAAATGCTGGGCTAGTAAAAACCTGCAACTGAAGAGGAAAAAAAATAATACTTTCTGATTTCTGTTCATGCTCTACATAACCAACCAACCACTGACAGACACACACATACCAGGATTTCTGAGAATGGCAGAGAGAGAGGCAGCACCACCCTGAGCGAAGAGTCGCTCCTGCATGACGCGCCGATGTCGGTCCTCTAACTCCTGCCTCAATTCTCTGGCCTCCGCTGCAATATCAGCAGGCAGTGTCGGCATTTGTGAATCATCCATGTCACTGAGGACCTGCTGCCGCAGTTGAGGTGGCAACATGTTGATGAAGGTGGCAGGGTCCGTGTCCACACCCTGGTTGCCCTGCTGCTGCTGCTGGATTCGCTGCTGCTCCACTCGTTGTTGCTGAAGTACCTGTTGCATGACATTTCATAAGAGGATGTCAGCTCCCATGTACAGGAACAAAGGCAGTGTCAGCTGAATCAACAGGCAATCAACAAGTAAATGCAATCAGCCATATGCTCACCCAAGAACACACCTCAATACAGTCTGGTGTACTTTATGAATCCTTCAAGCTGCACAACAGCCTGCCTGAACTTTCATGGGCCTGATAAAACCTTTACTACCCCCCCCCCCCCCCCCGATCACACAGACAAAAAGAAAATACAGAAACTCCTCTCTTCCTGCTCACCTCTTCCTGGATGTTGGGCGGCAAGGCAGCAAGGAACTCTGGGTTGACCTCCATGGCACCTGGCGTTTCAGCCGATTGCTGCTGCTGCTGCTGCGCCCTCTGCTGAAGTCGTTGTAAACGCATTTGCTCTGCAATCACCTCCTGGCGGATGTTCTCCGGAAGAGCAGCAAGGAATGATGGGTCAACACCTTCGGGCAAGTCATCTGGAACATACGAGATGCTGGGTCATGGTGGCTGCTCAAGCTTGAAGGTTTCCTACAAACATTGTCAAAGGTGTGTGTGTGCTGTGCTGTGCTGTGCTGTGCTGTGCTGTGTGTGTGTGTGTGTGTGTGTGTGTGTGTGTGTGTGTGTGTGTGTGCTTTTTATTCCCGGCAAAGATGCAGCACTGTACCATCAGCCACAGCTGCATTTGGACTTGTGGAAATCATTATCAGTGATCATTATCCTAAACACAAACAAGCGATCACACACACACACATTCATCCACACATACCCACTGTAACAGCCTTCACTTAACCCCATCACCAAAGCAGCGTTTCCCTGTCCACTGTTCTACGCTCACTTACCAAACATGGTCATGGTAGAACCTGTGGTACCACGGCCTGCAGATGTCCCTTCCTGGGCTGTGGCAGCGGTGGAACTACTGGCAGTAGTGGTGGCTGTGGTGGTAGCTGTGGTTGATGGGGTTGCTGCTGTCAGAGTGGCAGTGGTGGAGACAGGTGAGGGGTCTGCGCTACTGCTACTGCTGGGGGTTGGAGCTGGAGCTTGGGCACTGTGAGGGTGAAGACAAAATAGGTTTAAAGAGCACCAAAGGATTCTGGCTAAACTTCTGTGAGTACAGCAACCAGCGATGCCGAGTCAGTTGGGCCATCTACACCATGGCTCAGGCCAGATCTGTGCTCCACTCAGCTTGCATTGGGCACTGGCTACTGCATTTACATTTGCAATCAGGACAAGACTTGAATCAGATGTTTGAGGTCACTGCTCCATATGCATCATCTGTCTGCAGTGCTATGCTGCCAGACCACAGCTCTACGTTTCAGACAGGAGATGACGTCAAGCAGAATGCAAGCCGCACAGCTCAGATCCACTTTGGAACCAAGCGGAGTGTGTTGCTGTCTTGGGACAGCTAAGTGCAAACTCAGTATCCTAAGCCCAGTCTGAAAACAATCACCAATACCAAATGTCAGTGAGATGTCTGACACTACTGATACTTCACTGCTGAACAGAGTGGTTTTCTGTCTACTTCATTCAGGAGATTAACCATCACATTCCCACCTTAAACTACAAGACCTGAAAGACCCCAGTCTGGGGCAGAAGGCCAAGAGATAATTCAGAAATGAGTACTGCCCTCCGACACTGTTGTAATGATGGGTGCCTGTTGTTGCTAAACTCTTCACCAAAAAGTAGGGTCATTGTGTACAAATGTAGTCACTACAAACTCACACCAATATAACCCTGAAGAAAATCCAGTTGGTGGCTGTCACTTTCAAAGTTCCATCAAGAGCTAGCACTAGAAATTCTTTTCTCCTTGAAAAGTGGCTTCTTCCCTTATTATAGGGCAGCTCACTGAAGTCATTCAGAGCTGCATGCTGCTGTTCAATGTGTAGAGTAAAAGCATGTTCTGGTGAATGGCAAGGACAGAGGCTGGCAGACAAGAAGGCTACTGACCCTGAGCTGTGTGGGATGACAATACTGGAGAGTTCCATGCCGGCAAACGCTGGGCTGGGCTCTGGTGCAATGGACAGGCCTTCAGAGCTGGCAGCTAAGGGACAGAATGAAGAGCAACTGTCAGTCAAACAACTATCCTACAGATATTTCATCCAGCTGTGGTAATGCAACACTTTCACAGTTGGCACTGCACTATGAAAATACAACACAACAAGCACTGAATGATGCACTTGGACAAGCAAATCAATCCACAAACACATGACAAACAACAGAGAGACTGGCGATGACCCATTAAGCGGAATGTATGTGATCTCAGCCAGGTCTTGTAGCCGCAATAACTGCTACCAAGCTAGAACCAAGGCATCCAAGTCATAATTACTGCAGTGTCAACAGAACACAGGAGTCCATAAAGGCAAAAGGGTCAGTCTCACTCTATCTAAGTCACACCCAGTAAGGTAATGTTCAAAACAAATCTTGTTCATGGGCCAACGTGCCCATTACATTGTCCTTCTACAGCAGACCCACCTCTGATGAGAGAATATCTGGATGAGAGACTGCCCCTTTTTAGAATCTTTTTCCTGAAGCTTTTCCTTTCATGTTTTTTCCTTCTTTTTCTTCTCATTCTGCCAACCCATCACCAGTAATGTATGTATTTGTAGTGTGTGTGTGAGTGTTGAAATAACTGTATCCATATGTAAACACTCTGGGCTCATACAAGACGGGGCACCATAAATATATCATATTTCCATGTTAATGATCCCCTGACCAAGGCCACCCCTGTTTTAACTAATTTACAACCATGACCGCTTGATATATGGGGAGTAGTAAAAAAGGGATTCCACTGTATTTGCTGAATAAAATCTCTCATCAAACAAAACACAAGCTGGTTCCACAAGGCAGTTCTTGCTGGAACTAAACCAACAGAAACATCCTGGAAAACCCTTGGCAGAAGATGACAGAATAGCCTATCTCCACCTGATCACTCTTCACTTACAAGGCACGTTTCCGGCAGCAGCAGTGGTGAGAGGGGCTTCTGGCGGCCTGAGAGCAGTGATGCCAGGGATGCCGGCAAAGGGGTCATCAAGAGTGGCGCCCCCTCCCAAAGGACTGGGCCCTCCGAAGGGAAAGCCAAAGGGAGTGGAGTCGGAAGACGGTGCATAGCCAGACAGGAACTCCTGCAGGTTGAGGATGGGCGGGGGTGAGGTAAAGGCGGGCATGGATCCCAGGTTTCCAGCACCAGAGGTGTCCATGGCTTGCTGCGGCTGTGGCTGCTGAGGAAGTGGCACCGGCTGTTGCGGCATTGCAGGCTGCTGCAGCATTGGCGGCGGTGCTTGCTGAGATGAAGTGGGCGTGGCCTGAGGGAAGGAGGATGAGGGGTCCGCAGGGATGGAGTACCACCTGATCCCATTGATCGAAAGGGGGCATGAAACACCCAGTTAGTCAGGTCATTATCATCCTCAGTACTTCCAAACAACTGCACACCAATTCACTTTCAAAATCACAAACAAGATTGATTGTCACTGTTCACTACTCTAGTTTTACACCATCATTGTTCACAACTCTAGTTTTACACTATCATTTTATTTCTTCATGATGCCATCTTTTATCCCCCCCTTTATTTAGTTTGCCTGAATAATTAATTGGCTGTCGATCACAGCCCCCACCCCCACACAAAACATGCACAAACCAACCAATCAGCAAACACATACACAAAACAAACACACACAACAGAGAGAGAGAGAGAGAGAGCGAGATAGAGATAGAGAGAGAGAGAGAGAGAGAGAGAGAGAGAGAGAGAGAGAGAGAGAGAGATTTTGTGAGGACCAGAGATCTAGCCATGGGAAGAAAAGCAGGTTACCCCTCACCTAGACCCCCCCACAATGGGCGGCATCCAGGGGGTTGTGCGGTACCTCTGGGGTGGCAACAGGGGTGGCAGTTCCTGTCCTTCCTCCCTCTCGAGTAGCTGGGACATCATTGGGGTCTGCACGGTGGAGCTGTTGGGTGGGGCCATGGAGCCTTGGGAAGGAGTTATGGCACTGGGGGTGGAGCCTGTGAAGGAGGCAGGGTCAGACCAGTCTGTGGTGGAGAGGGACAGGAGGGTGGAGGCCATGCCGTGGTCTGGGGGGGTGGAGGTTGCTGCTGGGCCCAGTGCAGACACCAGGCCTGTGGACCCAAAGTTCACAACTTATTAACTATTTACCATTTCTCTCCTTGGAAAACAACAAAATGCACCCACAAAAACTATACAACAAAACACTGCGACAGATAACTGATGTTTAATGTTCGGTCAACTGTGACAGTTATATCAAGGTGAAAAAGCATTGTGAGGACATTACGCAAAGCCTGCGTGCCACTTCAGAATTTCTTTACCACACTTGTGTACATTAATACTGACCTTTCCGTAACACATGAAAGCCACTATGTTAAGCTGTGAGTATGACCAACAATAATTTGTCACCCCGGTCTATGTGCATAACCATTCCACAGGATAATGATCAACACTCCAAGTATACATGCAAGAGACACACTTGGAGACCTCTCAACAGATAAATCCAGACCAGGACAGAAGACTTTTCACACTGGTGTACATAACAATGGAGAGAGAGAGAGAGACAAAGACCCCAGTTCCTACCAGCAGGAGGGTCAGCAACAGACACGGCGGGGTTGAGTTCACGGCGAACGGTCAGCATGGTCGGGGGGCTACAGGGCAGTGCAGGGGCCACGCTGACGTTGGTGCTGAGGGTGGTGGCCGTGGTGGTGGTGGCAACGCTTGAACTGGCGGCGGCTGTGGTGGTGGCAGTTGTAAAGATGGTGGAGGAAGGAGCAGCCTGCAGGGCTTCACTCACCAGGCTCTGTGCCAAGCGCTCCACCGACACAGCCAGACCTGGAAGGTGGACATTACTGTCTGAAGCCCCTGAATCCAGAAAAGGGGGTGAGAGTGGCAAGGGGATGGAGGGAAATGGGGGTGGCTGCTAAGCACCTTGCAAAATAACAGCCAGAAGAAAACAAGACTGTCTACTGTGAAACTAAACTCGAGACTTTCCTCTCTTGGAGTAAAAAAAGGCTGCTTTTTCAAACTGATCCAGATCTGTCAATGGAGTCACTTTCTTTTCTGACTGTCTGTGTTGGTAATCATTCAAGACTATTTATCTCCGTGTATCTACTAATCCAGATCTGTCAATGAAGTCCCTTTTTTTTCTTCTTCTTTTCTTTCTTTGTCTGTATTGGGTAATCATTCAAGACTATTTACCTCTGCGTACATACATAATTCACATCAACGTGATTCTCCTAGGCACTAAGAAGGGTGGGTGGGTGTGGTGTGTGTGAGTGCGTGTGCATGCATACAATAAAAATGAAAAATGAAGACAAAGAGACTATCACAGATAAAGACCAGATCGGGGGTGGTGGGTGGACAGAACTCCAGGACAGCAGAAGGAAAGGTAGAAAAAAAGATAACAGGCACAAAGAATACAGAAGGAATACAAGAGAGTTAGACAGCCAGATGGGAGACAGCTAGAAGAGCAGCTGGACACAGGAGGACTCACTGCTGTCAGTGACTGAGGGTGTGCTGCTGTCAGCCGACTGCTCCACTGCTGACTGAGCCACGCTCACGTCTGCCACCGTCTGTCCAGCAACATACAAATCAACATCATGACTCAGGTAGGTAACCAAGGCAATAAAGACCTACATAGTTTACCTATCAGCAATCTAGCATTTGTCATCTTCTCTACGCACAACCACAGACTGCAAAAGTCAACACGCATGGGAGTTAGTGCTGGAATGACGTCACACAAGTACAACAACAAAGACCCGAGTTGCCTACGGTAACTCTCACCTGGCATGCATGTAAATACAAGGTACGTAAACTCCATTGGCAGTCTCCACTGGTGGAGTTTATGTACGTTGTATTTACATGCATGCCAGGTGAGAGTTACCATAGGCGACTCAGGTCTTTATTGCTGGACTGGTGTGATGTCTTTTAAGTGCTAATTAACTCCCTTGTGGGTTGATTCTGCAAGAGTGCTCTGGGCCTCATTCTGTTTCAGATTTTTGTCACAGACTGAAAATATATATATATTTTTTTTTTTAAGGTTTCAAAAGGCAGATAAAAAGGCATCTGAGACACACACAAAAATCTGCAAGCTAGTACATACTTCAAAAACAACAACACTCCTTGGTTATGACTAACCATTTATATTTTCCTAACACTCTGATTACAAGTAGTCTTAAGACCCCCCCCTCTCCCCCCCAACCCACACACACAGCACAGTGATGTGACAAGACTTTGCATAAACCAGATCACATGTGGTCTGTGTAAAAGTAGCATGAAACTGGCTTCTTCTGAAAAGGAGTCACAACTGTACTAGAAGAACTTAAAATACAAGGAAAGAATGCAGTTGAGACAGCTGAACTACTTCCGTCTCCAGCAGTTTTATCTTCTGTTATAACAGAGTTCCACCAATGCTGTTCAGTGCAATGTACACTGGACTCGTCTTACCACTGGAACTGCATATGTTTGTTGGTGGGTGTACTCACAGTGGTAGTGAAGGATGGGACCCTGTTGCCTGTTTGTGTGTGTACTCACAATGGGTGTACTCAGTCATGGTGGAGGATGGGGTCAGTGGGTGTACTGTGGTAGTAGAGGATGGGGTCAGTGGGTGTACTCAGTGGTGGATGGGGTCAGCAGGTGTACTCAGATTGGTGGAGGAGGGGTCAGTGGGTGTACTCACAGTGGTGGAGGTCAGTGATTGTACTCACAGTGGTGGAGGAGGGTGGGGTCAGTGGGTGTACTCACAGTGGTAGTAGAGGAGGATGGGGTCAGTGGGTGTACTCACAGTGGTAGTGGAGGATGGGGTTGGTGGGTGTACTCACACTGGTAGTAGAGGAGGACGGGGTCAGTGGGTGTACTCACAGTGGTGGTGGAGGATGGGGCCGCCAACAGACTGGACTCCCTGCTGCTGGCTGCACCTTCCTTCTCCTTCGGCTTTTCCTTTGCAGCGTTCTCAGCTGCCGTCTTCTTGCGCTTCTCTCGCCACTCTGCCAGCTCTGCATCACGCTTCTTCACCAATGTCTCAATAATGTCTGGCTTGACCACTGCAAGATACACGCAAGATTTCTCAATGGTCATCAGCTGCTGCACACAGGATTTCTGAATGGTGAGCAATAAATAACAGCACAAAGATTTCTGAATGGTGAGCAGTCAACAGGACACAAGTCTGAAGGGTGAGCAAAATGATGATTAAGTTGTTGACACAAAATGGTTATATGTTTAGAAACAATGAAGCAGGCATATTATATACATATATCAGTGTGAAAACTTGCAGTTCTCTGTAGTCTCTGTAGTCTGAATACACAACATACAACAAGACATCTGAACAGCAAAAAGGATCAGTTTTGCAAACAGAGATTTTCTACTGAACATCTACAAAAACAAGACATGAACTGGGCTGGGGGGATGGGAAGGGGTTGCAGGTGAGTGGAGAGAGAGTGTGTGAGAGAGAGAGAGAGAGAGAGCATGGTGGAGAGATCGAGAGCATGGTAGAGAGAGAGAGAGAGAGCAAACAAAGCAACACAAAACAGGCAACTGTACCCTGAAATTATGATAATCTCTCTATGTGCCAGAGACATCTAGGTATATCTCTAATATGTGCTTGACAGCAGCACTTCTGAAGAGAAAACCCTAGCTGAGTGAGTGCATGGATGTCTTCTTACCTGTCACACAGTCATGCACACTGTCACCATCGAGGACCCGTGCCTCCTCTGTCCAGCGGTTGAGGGTGGAGGGGATGCAGGACAGGACACCTGACCCCGCTGATCCATTGTCTGTGTACTGGTCCTGCAAGCACACATCTAACAGGGTCAGCATGCTTGTTCCGTATGTATGCACAGGAAATATCAACAGTTATCCCAATCTTCTCCAATCAGTTCAAAACACCTAAGCACACTCGCTGCGCAGAAGAATGATGAACCTTCGGCACTGGTTTCAAAAATATTTAAATACTGAAAGTAGAAGTGAATAAACTTTTTCTTACAAGACAGAACAGCAAACCAGACGGCCTGCAATAAAATGCTCAACAACCAGTTTGAAAACAAATGTCACACACATGGGGTACAATTTTAAAATCCATCCTGACCCTGACAGGTGTCAAACCTTTACCCTCAATGTTGCTTTGAGTTAGCTTGACCAGTGTCAAAGTGCCACACTCATGCTTCCCATTTAGTCAAGTCAGAGTTTAAGTGCACCTGCTAATAAGCAGAGCTGTCTATGGGCATAATATGATACTTAAATACATTCACCCCCCCCCCCCCCCCCCCCCCCCGGCATAAAACACCAACTTACTTACCTACTCCACCCCACCCTAAGCAAATCCCACTTTTAGGCCTTGACAAAAGGGAAACAAAACTCTCCACTCACAGTGTCTGCTCTATTTCAGACACTTTTCAATGTCCTGTTTGTGTGCTTAGAAATGAAGCTGACTTTACATAACTTGAATAAACGAAGCCACATAAAATGTTCCAATCAGATGACCAAAATTCTCAAAGATGGCCACATCAGGTTCACTGTGTCTTCTGTGGTCTTTGGTTTCATCTCTCATTTTATTATTAACAGACCATCACTTCTCCAATTTCAAACTGCCTCCTGCCAAAGCCAGGACAACCAACATGTCCAGAGGGTCATTTTGTACAGGTATGCATTCACAGACATCATTTACGACCAAAGAAGGAAAAAAATCTTTTTTTTAGGCCTGGTCAACCACAGCAGTTATGTTAGGTGAACGACAATGCAAACTACCACTTCCTTTTTGCATATAAACAGTAGATTATATGAAAGATATATATATATAAAAATTCCCAGGAGAAAGATTTGATTTGTTGTGACCTATCTAACCTTTCTCCACCAAACTGTTTCAGTCTAATTAATGGTTAATTGTTAAGCATGACCTTTGGTCTGGACTGCATGTGAGCTACCAAGAGGCAATAAATAAGTCTGTAAGCAGCTGACTGCAAACCAAAGATACAAAGAGGGGAAGGAGAAACAAACTGTGACTATGGGCTGAGGGGATGGAGAGAAGAGACAGACAGATGCAGACACAGTCAGGAGAGTGGGTGGGAGAGGGGCTGGATGGCGATGGAGAGGGAGGGAGCAAACACAGATGTTGGTAAAACACAAAGAAAAATAAGAAAGCAATAGAACAACAAAAACTAGTTACACATGATATATTCATGCAATGGGTTAATAGTAAATAAACAGTACAAAAAGGGATCCCAACTGCTACAGTACAAAGGATGTAAAAGTGTTTCTGGTCAAGCCATTCCATTTGCCAAAGCAAAAGCACATCTACGTGTACATGGCATGGAAGCATAACTGGACACGACGAAGCACAGGAACACCAGTTGTACTTTCCCAACACACACACAACGCACTACAACTACTTCATAAAATCATACATTTCATACAGATTTTCTTTTCTTTTTTAAACATGAAGACAAAAGCTAGGAGACAGGACATGAAAAAGCTGTATGCACTCACCAACTAATCCATGTTTTCTCAGGCAAACACACACTAAAGCAAATAGCACAACAACCTCAAATTTAGCACAAACAGTCCAAACAAGCAACATTTTCTAACCTTCATCTGCAATGGTCAGAACAGACTTTTTACCCCCAAAGAGCCATAAACACAAAAGGTACCAAAACTACTAAAAGTACTACCAAAATTGAAGCCGCAATCAAAATGCCACGTGAATAAACAGCATGCTGAAAGACCAGCATCCATACAACATATCAAGAAAAAAATGACCCACCAAAGTACACAGAAATCATCTTAAGTGGCAGCAGTAGCACCACAAAACCTCAAGGGTGCATATTCAGCTCCATCTCAAATCTACATGGCCGTCCTTTGAGCATCCCCATCAGAACATTATGGTGAAAGAGAAGACGCTAATGAGCACACATTCACAAATCAAGCTTTAAAGGTGCAGCAGGTGGAAACACATGAGACAGACTGTTTCTAGCTCTCTCCAATCAAATTTTGACCTTGCTTGGTGAGCCTTCAAGAAAAGTCACAACTGAAGCAGTTTTTGGAAAGTTAAGAATATTTTTATTTTTTTGCCAGAGACCAGAGGCAGTGTTTTTTATCAATGTTGTTTTTGCCGCCATGGGCTACTGAAAAGTCTGAGCAGCAATACTGGTAGTATGCAGAAGATCCGGAAACAGAAGACATCATGCACTATGCTGGGCTCAGATTTGTATCTTGACAGGAACACTTGTTCCCTCACTGCTTTGGCACTTTCTCCATCAGTTCTTTTGTTTCACTTTGTTCTCAATCAAAATAATTTCAACACCGCTTCCAAAAAAAATGGCTAACGCTCGCATTTTGCAAGTACAAGCCTTGCTTTGTATTGCCTGAGAATTTAGTGCTGAGGCTACACAAAACACAATTCAAAACTGACACTACAGCAGCAAGAGGTCAAGAGACTTACACACGCACCAACAAAAACCCAGACCTGGGCATATTCCAGACTGGAAAACAAACAAACTGCAAAACATGTCTAGAAATATTTATGATCTTTCTTCTTTTTATCTCTTTTAATTTTCACATTTTATATTCTGAAAAAAATATGCCAAAATTGTATGTTTAAACAGGTCTGAATACATGTTCTCTGTGTTGGGTAAGACCACTCTGGTGCAGCTGACCTTGCCCAGCAGGAGTGACATAACTCCACACAACCAACATACAATGCACTAGCCAATTTATTCCATACAATCAATGGTTCGCACTTCAAGAAAACCATCAAAAACTGAAACCCAGCATAAACAGCTCACACTGATAACACAGGAAACGACATGCATTCTGCATCCCACTTTTAGCGAGGAAGCATGGCATGAAACCCTGAAGCTGCATCCTGCTTTTAAAGATAGCAAATAATGCACACACTGTGCCCTGCTTTCAAGGGAAAGACACAGCAATGCATCCTGCATTCCAACAGACAACACAACACCTGCTTTGGCAACCTGACTGAACAGCGAGGATGTGGCTTCCTCGGTGTTCTGTACACAGCGCAGAGAAAATCACTGGCAGTTGTGGAATACCGTAGCCAGCCCTAGGCTGAACTTCACAGCCATGTCAACACATGCACCCTTGTACACTACCACCAAAAACAAACACGAGCACGCAAAACAGACAGCAGCCTGGCCAATGAAAATCGGCGGACAAGGGGACAAGCAGGTATGCAGGCAGGCAGGCGTGAGTGACAAGCCAGACAGAGGTGCAGCAGAGGTGAGCGAGCGGAGGGATGGCGGGAGGAAATCGAGGAGGAGCACCACCTGAAACAGTTCCTCAAACAAGTCCTCGTCAGGACGGGAAATGATGCGAAGGTCCTCATTGGCAAGGATGTGTGTGCGCAAGGGAACACTTGCCTGAGGGATGGAGTGCGTCAGCTGCAAGAAGTCCGCCGCCGTGTTGGGGCCCAGTAACCTGCAAGCACACAACACACCACTGGTCTACAGAGCAATGGGAACACCCCTTACACACACACACTCACTTCAAATACATAGGATGCATGCTAACGACATTTTAAACTGTTCAAGGCCTATGCAGCTTGTGGGAGACAAAACATGCACATACAAGGGCTAGAAACCCACTGCCTTTTCCTCCCTGGCCTTTTACACTAACTGAGCCCAAGGTCACACTCCTTACAAAACTGTTTGTAACAAACCAGAATGTCAACTCACTTTTTTTTTTTTTTTTTTTGTGGGGGGTGTGTGATTTGTCATGCCAACTGCAAATATACTGAAAAGTATTTCTAGCCTGCAGTGAACCATGACTAAACACTTCCAGTCATCAAATTCTTGCTGGTCCAACAGAAAGTTTACTGGGCCCAAAGCAATGACCCACGGGGAAAATTCCAGCCCTGTACGCTGCTGTGAATTTCATCCCACCGTTTGAGAACGTGACAACCGCCCGATTGTCAGCGGCTGCCCATAGCAAGTTTGACTGTGTAAGCAATGTGTTCCATGATGCACCCAGCCCAGTCTGTCTCACCTCTGCAGTATATCAGGCAGGTTGAGTCTGGAGGAGCCACTGGACCCGTGCAGAATCAGAATCAGAATAATCCGCTTTAATGTCGCACACCAAAGGGATGTCAAACACATATATACAAGTACTGAATTCAACAGTCAGAGAGATAGGCAGGCAGGGAGACAGATAATTGGAGCTTACAAGGTGGCTTTGAAGGCCATCTAATGTTGCACAAACTACTGTCAACAACTACAATGTTTCTACACAAGGTGATCAAACACTGTGACGACTCGCATTCTGAAAAGGAAAAATACCACAACCTGTCTCCCTTGAAACAGCTTAACAGATATGAAAATCCTCGTCTTTTTCAAGCAATACACACACACACAAAAATTCATCACCCAAGCCAAAGTAATACTCGGATGCAAATTAAGACACAATCATTCAGTTATGTCTTTCATGAAATCATGTGTTTACATGTATGCAGGTATGTGTTTCATGCAGAATCTCTTTCACTCACACATATATATAAATACTGACCATGGAATGAAAGCAACAAAACATCTTGATTTCTATTTCTTCTTTTGCAGTTTTTGTGTATTTTGTACCTAACAATCAAATATGATTCGAACTGCAACAGGCAAGAGCTTACTGAAGAACAAAAAACATGTTTATTCTTTCTGATGCTGCTGTGACCTTTAAAATTAATGAAGGTCGTTTAAACAGGTATGACAGTTGACATCATGCAAAGTTTGAAAGATGTCATTACGATAGTTTCCAAGAAACAAAAGCATAAATTATAACCCTTAAATACTTGCTAAGTAATGGAAAGCTGCCAAGTGCATGATTTTGACCATGTATTTAACAATTATTTACTGCATCTGTGAGAATGTACTTATCAGTTTTACATATACCTGATGCCCCTATGATCTAGGCCATTAGAACTGGTTAAAGTTATAATTAAGCACAGTTGGAAAAACCTCACTAAAACTACATTAAAAGAAAATTCTCACATCATAAAGTATGTCAACTGATCATATACTGAATCAATAACGATTTTTTTTTCTCCATGATATGAATAATCTAGTCCCTGCATATGCTCATACAAAAATTTGGACATGACTGGAAAAGAATGTCGCCAGCAACACAACTTTCAAATTCAGTTGCTGGATGCTGCTGTGATCTTGAAAAACTGTCAGGCCACTGAAACTGAAAGTGTTATAAATGGGTTACACTCAAAAAGTACTCCCATTATGGATTTCATGTTTAGTGTCTAAAAACCACAATGTTGGAAGTTCTTGCCATATCTCTCTGGCCTGCCTAATACCAATCATTACACACACTCACATCTCTCTCTCATGCAAATTCAACAGAAAATACACAGTGAAATTCTGATTGTCCTAGCCACTTTGTCTTGACTGTTTGAATGTGACACTCAGACCTTCTCAGTGTGATCATCTCTGCAACCCCAACCCCCACCCCACCCCCTAAAAAACACACCATCCAACAGTCTTTTCTTTGTTGGTATTCTTGCTACAATTGGAAGCAATTCTGATGGTCCTAGCCACTTTGTCTCATCTGTCTGAACAGGACACTCAGACCATCCCAGTTTGACCACCACCTCACCTTTCACAAGCACCATTCTCAGCAGGCCTGATACAATAACAAGAAAGAAATGTTTACTTTTACTCGATTTAGAAGCCAGAAAATCATCTCTGCTTCAGACATGCTTTGTAGTTTCATTATGCCTCCCAAAATCCCTGACTTGCTGAGTGTGTCTCTGCATGTGAACCATATCATTCCTCTACTGCCTTACCTCTCCAGGATGACAGTGGAGGTTAGTGGTGGGGGTGGGGCCAAAGATGCCAGTGCTGTGCATGTTGAAGTGTACTGCATGAAGGAATTCATTGCAATGGTTCTGCATCATCAAAATTCTGCATGGTGGATGATTGGGGTAGGCATGGGGGTGGAGGGGAGGAAGCAAGACGTGTACAAAATGTTTCACTGCTAAAGTTCTTTACTGCTTGGCCCTTATGAGGGTTGGGTGGGTAGAGTCATGCTGATGTACACTGTACATGCTGTAGTGCATTAAGTTCTGTACTGCCTTACCTCTGCATGATGAGAGGTGGGGGTCATGTTGATCTGTACTGTCCCTGTTATTTATTGTAACAGTTCTGTGCTGCCTTACCTCTGCATCTTGTGGGAGGAGGGAGGTGTCATACTGATGTGTTGCAATGTATTATAACAGTTCTGTACTGCCTCACCTCTGCAGGATGACGGGGGGGTTAGGCCTGGAGCTGCCAGCGCTGTGCATGTTGACATGGAAGGTGTGGGTGCTGGGAGTGAAACGGTATGCTCCACGGTTCCTTGACCGTGGCGCCCGCATGTTCACCATGTTCTCTGACTGCCGCACCAGGAGTGGATGTGCAGCAGTCACTCCGGATGGAGCAGGTGGCAGGGATGGTACTGCAATATTAACCGTTACATCAATGCTGGGTAAAGCTGAGATGGCTGAATACTTCAGTGATGTAGAAATATACAGCTAACACACTTAAATTTTATCATGAAGATAAAAGAATTTTTCTATGATGGCAAAAACAAAACACAGCACTAAAGAAAACTTAAAAACTAAAAAAAAAACTAAACTAAAAAGCCTCTGTGCCCAAGTAAAATAAAATTGCACGATATACTTTTTTGAACAAAGCGTAATTGAAAAAGTCATCCATGTAATTCACTTACAATCCAAAGAGGCAAATGAACTCATCTTCCAAACTGGTGGTTCTTCTTCCTCACTGACTAGGTCAAGCAAGGCTTATCAGGAACGTCTCTCATTAGTCTTTTACACATTACCATCAAAATCCAGGAAAAGAGTTCCCTCCCTTCGTAACTTCTGCCATTTCAGTAAAAAGTCAATTGAAAGTAAAAGCAGTAGTCACTAATGGAGAGTCTCTGATGCAGGCAGCAGGAAGAGATTGCTGCAGACAGCAAAATTCTGTATGCAGGTGGAAATACTTCAAAGCTGCATGACACAGGAACCTTGTCACAACCATGCCTGCATCACACACATCCAGTCATACTCTCCACTTACCAGACACCTCATTGGCATTGTCTGAGTCATGCATGGAGAGAGGCAGCTGGTAGGAACAGATCTGTGCAGCATTGTTGTCACTCAGGATCACACCTGCCAAAGGTCATGACAACAACACACTGTACCTGCACCATCACATACACATCAGTCATAATCATATACCTTTTTACTGCCAAAATACATGTATAGTCTGCGCAACTTTGTTCTCAGAAGAGCTTCAGACAGATTAATCAGCTACCCAGGAATGTTCATACTGAGGACTCTGTTCTATATAAGAATGGATAAGAGATGGAATTCACGCAGGAGTTCATGTGACACCATACAGACAAATGGGAAACACTTTGTTATGGACTTTGTAATGATGCCTGGAGGATAGTGACTGGGTTAACCTATTACACAATCCCCATTGTATTTTGTGAACTGGACTGTGCTACACATCATTACCTGTCTCGTCACTCACACAGAGCACTGAAGATGTTTACAAGTAGCAGCTTGCACAATGAAATAGCATTGTGCCCAAAATTGTTCAAAAACAGACATGCTTAATATCACCTGTGGTGTGCCAGCCGACCTCAAAGGAAAGAACCACTTACTTCCGACTTGCATGTCCTCCAGGTGGAAGAAAAAGTCATCGTCCTGGTTGGGGACCACAGAGTTATCCATATCCTGGTAGTCATCGTCATCTCCCTCCATGTCCGAACCCTGCCATAAACACAGCTATACAATTCTGCCACCCATCACAAAGTAGCACCCTAAAGCAAGAAATCTTTCAGTCATCACGTTATTATTTAAAATCACAAATCCCTTGAAATCACACACACACACGCACACAAAGCTTTGGATAAGTTATACTAAAACAGAGAAGTTTTTGTGTTGTCACAGTAGTTGGGAGGGAACAAGCACATCATCTAAATTCCCAGCGACAGCAGAATCTCACAATGCCTTTTTCAGAAGCACACAAGGTTTCAACCTCACCATGAAATAGTTCACAATAACACTTCACAATCCCTGTGAAATTTGTTCTCACCTCTTCATCATCATCTTCATCATCATCATCATCATCGTCACCGTCATCATCTTGCTCCAGCTCTGGGTAATCCTCCTCATCCTCCCCTTCTGATGGGCTGTCCGGAGATTCGTCCACATCCAGGTTTGGATCTGAAAGTCAACACTGTATGTCACATTTCTGAAGACACAAAGTAGCTAACTTAACAGTGGAAAAATGACCACAAACAAAACAAGGGTTCTACAAGAACACCCTGCTGTTACGCTGGTTCATCTCTTTATCTGAACACACTCTCTGTTCCCTCCCAACCCTCCAAAAAAACTGCATAAAAAACATATTTTAAAATAAGAGAATAAAATGCATGTGCTAAGACTGCAAGAGCCTGCAAAAGAGAAGCAGAATAAATCAGAGGTGATATGCTACCCATCCTAAAGCAGAATTACTGTGGCTGTGCACATGTGCTGTAAGGTGACGTCTCCCTCTTTCCACTATTCCCATGCATTTCAGTCCCAGCCAGTACTTCTCTGTGGTTGGTTAGTAATCATATTTTAATGCCCAATCAACCACATAGGGTCATCTTATGACAATCAGAAACACATCACTCAACCAGTCTAACAAATAAAGAGTGTGTACTGAGCTCTTCCACGTGTTTTTCCCTAAAAGCAACAGGTTGATACAATAAGGAAAGCAGAGGTACGATTGTCAGATGGCAAAGACAAGCATCATGTCATCAGTCCGCCCGTCGTATGTATCATCATTCAACTGCTGCTTTTATTTCCCTGTTGCTACCAAGGATTACAATTACATTGTGACCACACTCCACTGTGTAGAGTGTGGTCACAATGTTGACCAATGGTCATCAGCAGAAGATGACAATCCCAGTCATGCAAAACAAGAATGTCAGGCTCCAAAATTGGTCAGACTAATACAGTGGACAGACAAATTTTCTTCAGTGATGACTCCTTTTTACCAAAAACGGTTTCAATATTTGACCACCACACAAAATACATCCAAAGTGAACAGGGTGGTAGCAACAAACTTTGGTCAAACCTGCTCAAAATGACCACTCATGGAGAGTAAAGCTGGTTTTTAAATTAAAGGACTGGAAATCTATGTCCCCACAAAAGTATTTCCTTGGCAGGGAGTCCTTCATCAGTATTACACAAGCGTCCATTTATTGTTTGCAAGTGTTCCTGGGCTAAGACCCCAAAGACCAACTAATGCTGGGTGAGAAGGCAGCATGCACAACATCCCCCACAACTGCAGTGGTCTGCTGCTCCAGCAGGTGCTACTCTGGCTTTGGGCATTCCAATAATGGAGTTTGTTGAGCCATGAAGATTACTACAGCTGAAAGTATTCCTCACATGGGACTCTTTTAACATAGCCAACCTTTTATTTACTAAACCCAGCAGTCTGGCTGGACACAACAAAACAGCACTAATGTCAATGTCAAACGCTTCTGGTCAGGGCTGGAAGAGTCCATCTGAATCAAGAAGCCAGCCTGCAGAGTTTGCCATGCCATGAAGATTACTACAGCTGAAAGTATCCCTCACATGGGACCCTTAACATAGCCAACCTATTGTTTACTAGACCCAGCAGTAAGATGGCAAAAATGTCAATGTCAAAAGCCTCTGGTTAGGGCTGGAAGTGTCCATTTAAATCAAGAAGAGGGCCTGCAGACAAAGGTGGTGGCTATACCTGTAGGGTGGGAGTGACGGTGGTGGATGGTGTCGTCCTCCCCATCAGACACATCCTGGTTGACCAGCTGTGAGTTGTCCTGGTCCATATCATCTCCCTCTGCATCCATTACATCAATCAACACGTCCTGCGACTCATCCTGACCTGGGGCTTGTTCTGCAGTACAGTCAGCATGTATCAACACACTCATGCTTTTCCCATCCACTACAGTTCTGCATTTTCCCCAAACAGTCTTCCCACATAAAGTGAAGTGTCTTATGAATTGTGACTGAGATTAATGTGTTCAATACATATTGAAAAACAAAACAATCAAAACGTTTGACCATCTATGTTTTTGCTCTCAGACATATGATTGTAACAGCATGAAGTCTGATGCCATTTAAGATTCCTTTGCAGCACACCTAAGCAGAGGTGTTGCAGCCCTTCAGAATTTCCACTCAAAACGGGCTTTCATACACTTCACATCATCTACTTTCAGCTAAGGAGCTAAGATTCCCATGCCCGGACTAGGTAACCGCACAGAACCATAAAGCATTAAACATCAACCCAACAAGTGCCAGAAGGCACACACAGCATCACCGCTCACCTGTCACCATGCTGATGTCAGCCAGAACACTGCTGGCACTGGAGTTGTCTCTTCGCAATATCTGCTGCACGATTTGATCCAATTCAGCATCAGAGTTCTGTGGGAACAAGGTTAACAGCCAGTCATTACTTTTCCTCCAGTTAATCCCGTAAACAAAACATACGCCAAGTCTGTTCTGTCCTAATACTCACAAACAAACTGTCTAGAACTGCATCTCCATAGGATGTCAAACATTCTGAGGAGACAGTGGAGCAACAAACATCCCAATATCAGATCATGACAAGCACTACAAAAATCAGCCTCCCCAATGATTGTATCAACATCTGATCTTGTAAAATCAACAGGTAGTATGCACTAAACTGTAAGAAAAAAAGAACCTGAAAGGAAAAAAAGGGGCCAGTCCTCTTAGCTTGTGACACATTTCATGTCCAGCAGGGTTTTCTCTCTCATCTTTTTCCTTCCTCCTGATATCACCATTTTTCAAACACAATAATAGCTGGCACTAAGGGTATTTGGTATCCATCACACTGAGATCTCATACTTGCATTTTTCAATGCCCAAAATAATACCAAGTAGCAAACGCTTCGCTTCAAGCTGTGCTGCATGCAGTTCATATTCTTTCATTACAAAAATGTCCAATGAACCTATACATTCTCCTGCACACCTTTCTGAAGAGAGCATGTGAGCCTTTCTAAAGACAGCATGTGAGGCAAAAACATAAACAAATCTCACCAGGGCATGACCATCAGGGTCAGGCTCTATGATGTTCTGGTCGTGAGTGTTGTCCAGGTTGGCCTGAGCGGCTGGGTTGTTGGTGACATCCTCGATGGTGACGTTGTCCTCACCCTGACCCAGTTCCTCTTCTTGAACTGCAGACAAACCAGCTACACACATCAAGTCAGTGGTGCTGACATGGACGTTGTCAAATTGCTTTAATCTTTGTTTGCTAGGCACACTGCAACTATGAGCTGCACCTCACTATCATCAGATATAGACAAGCATCATAAGTTCAGTCCGCCCGTCGTTTGTATCATCATTCAATGTGTGATAGGCAGGTAGGTAAGTTGGTGTTTTATGCCCAGTCAACCACACTCAACCAGTGCGGTTATATCAGGGCGATGTGTGATAGGAAAAAAAACTAAAGGTTCTGGACCCCTGAACTCTGCCAAAGCTTTTTCACAGTGCAATTGCCCAACCATAATATGTTTGTGTGAGTAGTACCTTAATTCAACAAATTTTCTCCAAAAGGCCTGTGAAAGACAGTAAGCTGCCTCTAACAACAGCAAATACAAATGAACAGCTGACATTATGAACCCAACTGATCTAAAGAATCAAACCAAATCAAACTCAGCAGGAAGCAAACAGTGCACCAGAAAATTATGATTTTGTTATTGGGCATGAGGTAAGAATCATATGCATGCATACACTGTTACTCTATATGTACAAAGTGCAAAGCATGTGAAAAATGGAAGTGTTTACTTCTCCATTCATTGTATGCACTGACTGACTATCACGACAAAACAGAGTTTTCTTCTTCTTTCACTGTTTCATTATGGGGGGAAATGCTTGACAAACATATGCACAAAAAAGAACTACAGGAATGTTGAACTGACTTCTCAGACTGGATGGAATGCATGGTTTCCAGTGATCTTATGAAAAGGACCAAACTAGAAAAGAAAAAAATACACACCTAAATTTCTCAAGGTGGTCTCATCGGAGGCAGCATGAGTGGTCCCCCCTTGATCTTCATGCACGATGGGGCCAGACCCATCCCCGGCTGCTTTGTTCTTGGTCACCTGGGACAGGGGCATGTTGACGGCCCGTGACAGCGTCTCCAGTGGCTTCAACGAGGCATTGATGGTGGCAGCCATGTAGGGTGAGGAAAGGTCAAGGCTGTGTGGCACGCGAGCCAGATCAGTGACGATGCCTTTGCGGATGAGCTGCTTGATCATGACATTGCCCTGGGACTGCTGGTTCTTGAACACCTTGTAAAACACCTGGCGCTTTATTTTTTAGCCTACTGCTACAAAGGCAAATGGTATACATGTGTATGTGGCAAACACCTGACATTTCACTTTTTCATCCATAGCTCTATTCTCACTCTTCCAAACCCTACATGACTTGGCAGTCCACAGGTACATACCACAAGCACCCAGAAAAGGTGACCACAGCTACAGTTTAAGCTAACAGGAAAAGTCTGTATGCACCAGCTACAGCAAATCGCACACACATGATCAGTGCTGCATTTACTTTAACCCACTTGGCCCCAGACCAGCCGCTGTCCTTTTGCTAAGAAATCCCTTGCGAAGGGAAGTAACTGTGTCAAATGATCCCAGTATACAACTTTAAAAATCAATAATAAACACCAAACAAAAGTTTCAGCTCACTTCGTATTTTTCCCAGTTTGCGAATACAGTGTTCTTGTATATCCAACAGGTTTTGGTTTTTTTCACTAAAAAATAAAAGCATTAAAAAAAAAAATGTCAGAAATGTCCGCATCTGAATGTCAGGTTTTGGGGGGCCTGCGGGGTAACTGACTTTGCAAAATTTCCAGTTTGAATATCCAAAGATGAAGCCCTCTGAGTTTGTTAGGGTGCCCACGGTAAGCGACTGAGCCAAATCTCAAAGGATGATGCTCCGACGCCATTGCTAACAGTAGGGCTTTTGTTTATTTTCGGCCATCTATCGCATGTCCACCTCGCAACTTTGAAAATTCACAGTGTCTCTCAAACTTTGCCAAACTTCAAACAAACGACATCACTGGAAGTAGTAATCAATAGCAGAAACGAGGCCACAAGTGTCACAAGAATCCCGTTCCTATTTGCATAAGCCGAGATGCTAGGATGGAGCATCTGCTAGCCGGCCGCTAATGGGCGGTCTGGGGTTTCGCAGTAAGGAAAAAGAGCGGGCAGTGACAGGCGGTCTGGGGCCAAGTGGGTTAAGCTATACCATGCTTTACCTCTTCATGCTATCAACAGTAAAACACAGGCATACGACTGGAAAGTAAAATTTTGGGTGGCAAATTTTAGGAACAAGAATAACCTACTATAAAAGAAAAAACAAATTCAAAAGAATAACCTACTATAAAAGAAGAAAAAAATCCAGTTTCTTTCTCTTGGATTTCTGCTACTTACAGAGTTGGGGACGGAGCCAGGTGGGTTGGGACAGGCCTCAATAATGGTGCTGATGATCGCCATTATAGCCTGCACCCGTGAGTGTTTCTCTGCGCTCTCCGGCAGAGCCAGTGCACGCTGGAGAGCGGCCTTGACCTCCGACACCAAGGTGGTCTGGGCCTCTGGGCAGTGGGTACAGGAAGCGATGCTGGCCAGGAAGACTCGGGCGAGCGCAGGGCAGTCCTTGTCTCCAGCATTCTGACACTGGGGCAGCAGCTGGTCCAGCACAAAGGCCAGCAGAGAGCAGGACTGCAACACAGGGCCACGCACACAGCTTGGTCAACAATATTATCATAAGTGACCAGTAGATTTACATAAGAAGGCATGAACATAAAACGATTTCTGACAAAAAGCCATCTTTGATCTGACAAAGGTGACACCTGTTGATCTGGTAATTTGTTCAATAAAATGCCATGGCAGCAGGGTGATGCAGCTGTAGTCTTTCAAAGAACACTTAAATATCACAGGCAAACTGATTTTAAGTGAAGTACACTAGCTAGCAACAACTGCCAATCTCTGACCTCTCCCACAAGTTCCGACTGTGATGGCTCATAGGTGTACTGGGTGATGAGCTGGGTGCAGTTGCTGTAGGACTTGATGACCTCAGACAACAGACGCAGGATGGCTGACTTGGGGATGAGGGGGCGTGGCCTCTTCTCCTCCACTGGCTGCTTTTCCTTGCTCTCTTTGTCAGCCGTCTCCTGGCTGGCCGGGGCCTCTACTGCAGTCTGGACAGGAAAGAAATCATGTGCTCCCTTCATAAATGACTATTATTAACACACTGGATTCTAAAATATCCGTTTTGCTGAAAATTCACAAATCTTAGTAACAACTGCCCTAGGCAGAATTGAACAGTTCTGTACATTTCTCTCTTCTCAACAATGACCCCTGCCACTCCCTGATTAACAGAATCCCATCTACTGACAGAAAAACTGGACCTCTTAACAAGTAACAGCAACAGAAACAACAAATAAACCAGCGAGTTACTTCTTGGATTTTCATGTCCCGTCAACTGCTTACAGTCATCTCAGGAAAAAATGAGAAAGGAAGGCCCACATCCAGACCAAACTGTGGATTAATGGGGGAACAAAACAAAAAAACAACTTTTTTAACAACCTGTACTTTCCAGATATATATATGTAAATCATCTCTTGTTTTCTGCCTCTCTGCCTTTCTCAGTGCCAGTACCATGAACTCATATTCAATCCCTATGATAAAGGGCAAACCCTGGATGTCCTTAAGGCGAAAACCACCCACAGAACATCTTACAAGTCTGCTTTCAAAAACTTGACAACTGCAAACAGCTGAATGCATACAAGCAAGTTCCTTCATGTTTGCTGCAACAATTCAATCACGGCAATCACATGGACCTCTTCTTCTCTGTTTACTCTGGTATGTTCAGGTTTAGTCCCTGCATCTGAAATGGAATACTGTACTACAGCTACTTCAGGACTATGAACCTTCAAACATCTTTGTCATGTTGATCTTCTCTCTCTCTCTCTCTCTCTCTTTCCTAAAGACATTCATCCCCTACAGTCTCCTCTGTTTATATGCAAAACTGAAGGCATTTCCCAGAAGTGGGAAGCAGGAAATGATCCAGCAAAGTGAACTAACCATGCAGGTTCTCCAGCTATACAGACTTCAGCTTGTTACAGATATTTCTGGACTGAAGTCTTTCGGGATGATAAAATTGCAGAACCATGATGCGACACTAGAGAAGGAAGAGAGTACATTACTCTATCCTGCAACCACAGCTGGGAAAAAAGAAGACTGCCTCTACTTGGGGCATGGCTGCACTGTGGTCAGCACGGTACTTACCGCTTGTTCCTCTTCCACCTGGACATCTGATGCACTGTTTTGACTAAACAAGGCAGCATTTTGACAGTGTGGTACTTACCGTTTGTTCCTCTTCCACCTGGACATCTGATGCACTGTTTTGACCAGACAAGGCAGGATTCTGATCGCTCAAACTCCTTGTGGCTTCAACAACTGCTTCTTGGATGACGTCAACCAGTGTTTGTGGTGGCTGCGCTTCTGATGTTTGTGCTGTTTCACATACACATTGCACATACAAATGTTACTTGGGTTTTTTCTTTCAATCAGATATGTCCATGAAGCAATTTTTACAGACCCCCCCCCCCCCCTCAAGAACTCCTCAAGTTTGTAATTTCTAGCCTGGCAGTTTCTTTTACAAGTAGCTATTGTCATCAAGCAAAACATATTAATGTCACTATGGCAGCCCTTAACCCTCTACCTGTCACAGACAGATATGGCAAATTTCTTGACGCTTCGTATATGTATGAAAAATAAGAACAGTTACTGGTCAACTGCTTGTAATCAATGTTGCTGACCAGCAGCCAGCAGAATTCAGCAATTACTGAATCAGAATTAAGCGCTCAGTAACTCGGTCAGAATTAACCACTCAATGAATCAGTCAGTCAGCTGGTCAGTCTGCAAGCCAGATGATCTATACCGGCTACAAGTCACAGAGGCACATGAAGATCCAAAATGACCCAGTATGTCTGAGACATCTACAGGGCTGATTATGGGACTGACCTTCATCCTGCTTCCAGTTGTACTTGATGACAAGGGCATTGAGCAGGTCACACAGAAAGTCCTTTACAGCTGGGTGCATCACCAGATCCACCATCTTCAAACTGGAGCATTTCAGGATCTGGGGGGCGTTGGGCCCAGTGTAGCGCACTTCATCCTCATCTGAAGTGGGCAATGTCAAGATCATTTGACATTGTTTTGATTTCACTGATGCACACACACACACACATATGCATGCACACACAAAGGCACCCCCAGCTAGTTACCTTCAGAAAAAAGGCACAACGCTTCCATAACACAAAACCAGAAAGGCAGATTAAGTAGTGTGCTATGGTGTGACAACATGATGGCACAAACCTCAGCTTCAGGGGACAATGCACCATGCACAGCATGATAAAAGTGTTTGAAACACAGTGAGCATAGCATGATAAAAGTGTTTGAAACATCTTACAAGTTCCGTCCTTACACAAAGAACTGAACAGAGAGAAGAGATTTCTGTGTTCCTGTTGCAGCCATTAACCTTCCACCTGTCACAGACAGACCAGGCGGAGTTCTCGAAGCTGCACTTAACTGGACTGAAGTGTGACACTATAATTTGGCAATATTTCCCTCCATGAAGTAAAGCAAATGAAAAAGAAAGACACACAGACAGAAAGACCAATGAGAGGGAGCATGGGATCCATCTCACCCCTCAGAATCTTGTTCTGTGGAGGCAGTGCAATCTGCAGGGAGTTCTTCGCCACATTGGAGAAGAAGCTGGGGCATCGACACGCTGCTGGCCCCAACACTCGAAGCACGTAGTGCATCTCCTTTGACCCAACGCTGCCATTTCCAACTCCACTAGCACTGGACCCTATGCCAGCACAAGCATTGCGCATCACCTGAAAACAAAAAGAACAGATGTGGACATCTGCACCCTGTCTCATTTGTAAGTGCACCTCATTATAACACAACGATGACAGCAGCAGAGCACAGAGCCAGAGGCTGATAGGCAACTCATCTTTCTGAACAGGTGCATGCAAGGTGCGGATCAGGCACATCACCTACAATCCTGGTACAGTGCAACCCTTTCAAGGCCCTCCAAATTGCTCCTTCTCAAAGGATCTTTATGCTAAAAGCACTGACACTATGAGGAAAGCATGCAGTGAGGACACTGGAATCTCTTATGTCATGAGCAGAATTTCACCTTCGACAAGTTACGAGACAGTTCCACTGTACAAACACAATGGTGGCCAAATCATGAGATGCTGCATGCAAGCATCTATGTCCATCAGTCACACTGTTTTAATGCACAGACAAGTCCTAGCGAAGCAGCACATGTCCTCCTCACAGTCACGTACTCCCATCCAAACATTAACCCCTCACCTTCTCCATGCAGTGCCGCAGAGCATTGGGCTCATCCAGGACGTGTCTGAAGAGCAAGGTGGCCAGAGAAAGGAACCCTGGGAAGGACACTGACTGCGTCAAGTTCAGCAGCATGCGTGGGCCTCCCTGGCGTGCAAAATCAACGGAGTGACGATGGTCCCGTGTCAAGCGCAGCGCCAGACGCAGCAAGGCATGAAGGGTTTCCGACTCCACAGGGATACTGATCAGGGTCACCAGGGACCTGGGGACAAAATCAACATTGTCAACTTCTTGCCCACCACATGTTTAACTGCCCACCTGACATGGGTGTAAAAAAGTAGAAAATACCCCAAAAATAAAGTTCCCCCCTTTTGTCCAAGTTAAATCTGTAGTTGTAGGGTCTCTATAGGATGACAGGAAGTGGAGGTACCTCCCCCACACACACACAAAAAGGGTGCTTCCAGGTACCCTTGCTAATAACCTGAAATCCAGTCCATGTTCACAGTTCCTCTCTCTATATATATAAAAAAAACCCATCTCAGTGTCGCTGATCCTGGTTTATCAGTCCAAAATGGTAGTTACTACCCCCCCACCCCCACCCCCCAAGCACACAAAAGCAGTTACCCAATGATGGTGGAGACCTGGTCCTCGTTGAGCCCCACAAGGCTGATAACAGGTGCAGGAGGTGGCTTTTCCTCTGGCACAGTTTCTGTCTCCATCTTGCTCTCCTCTCCCAGCACAGAAGGTACCAGCGTAGGTGCTGCTCATGACACAGCACCACAGGTTGCAGGTTACAGGCTTTACAACAACAACAAAACTGGCAGACTTGTGAACACATATGAACCCCCCCTCTCCCCCAAGGCTGTATAATGTTAACACAGTACTTTGGAAACTGGCTCCGGGACAGGGCTGACTGAAGCGTTTAATCCTCTGCAGGCATTTGTCTTCTCTGCTGACACATTCTCCTGCTGTTGCAGCTACTGTACTCCCTCCTCCCACCCCCACTTCTTTGTGTTTCCTTCTTTCTTTTTTTCCCCATTACAAACCATAACAACAGACATGCCATCGGGCAACTGTGAAAGTAAAAACTGAACACAACCATCCTTTTGGAGAAGACTCCTGCTGAAGAAGAGCTTTCCAACACTAACTCAATCCCACTGCAAAGCTCTGTGTTCTAAATCTACGTTGACAAGCATCCCACCTTTTGGTGATGGTGTTGTGGATGCTGCTGCTGATGGTGCTGTAGTGGCTGCTGTTGTGGACTTCTCTTTTTCTTCCTTGGCTGTGGCAGATTTCTCCTCAGCTGTGGGTATGGAAAGCATGACGGGTCTTCGATTGCCAGTCTCCTCGTTCAGCTGTAGAGCACACAACACACACAAGCTGTAAGCAAAATGCAGGGATTCGTTCCAGCCTGCCAACAGAGGAATTACCAGCAGGTGCTTTGTTTTGAATTTCTTTCAAGTCTGCGCTATGCAATATTTACAGTGAGCTAAATATTACTATAATATAGTATGCATGAGCGAGTGTGTTCATGTGTGAAAGTGCATGCACGTTTTAAAGGGTGTTTTTCGTTGTATGCATGCTTGTTTTTCAACTCGTACCTTAAAGCTGTGATCAAAGCTTTACATCTTTTGGAACACAGGTCTGCTTATTCAAGACTTTCCGAGCAAAAAAGTTCAGCCAGTCTCAGATTTAAACAAGGTAAAAAAAATAATCATTTTCTCTCCTACAGTATCAAAGACAACCGTCACTGCTGACAGTGAGATTTTGAGTGGCAGTCTGGTTGGTCAAGACAGGCAGTGTTACAATGAAACAAAACTAAGGTTTTCCCCTCATCTAGCCACTGACTTCAGATCACAAAAACTTCACAGAGTCCAAAAGGTCCAAAAGAGGTCATTCATAAATTCATGGCATTATATTTACTGATGACCATTAAGGTGTTAAGGTAAGACAGCACAGCGCACTAGCACAAACAGCTGAAACAAGCGTGCAGATGTGACACAATGTAATCAGCCTGAAGATCAGCCTGGATGACTGGCCAGTTGGGGCGTAAGTCTGAACATTGCATAATTTTTATCTTGTCTTTATTGTACTGTAGGAACAGTACATGACATACCTGCACCATGGTACCAAACTGCACACAGTATTTCCGCCGGCCAGCCTGGAACCTAAACACACACACAAAACCAATCCCACAGATAAATTTCAAGACACATGTAAGAGGTTGGTACAAATGCAGTATACACACACACACACACACACACACACACACACACACAAAATGCTAAATATTCACTTACTCATACACATGCAAAAAGCAAAACATTCACTTATATACACACAAAACAAAACATCCACTTATACACACACACAAAACATTCACTTATACACACACACAAAACATTCACTTATATATACACAAAACAAAACATTCACTTATACACACACACAAAACAAAACATTCACTTATACACACACACAAAACAAAACATTCACTAATACACACACAAAACAAAACATTCACTTATACACACACATTCACTTACTCATACATACACAAAAAGCAGAACATTCACCTAGTGCTAAGCATCGGGCTCTCAAACCAGGAAGACCCAATATGCAAAACTAAGCTTCTATCCTGCAATGAAAACATTCTTAGCCACTTCAACTGATCATACAAGACAGCACTATAAAAACAGTTTTAAAAGAGCAAAAACAAACAAAAGTCTGAATCTGATTTTCAGTGGGCAGTCATATCAAATGCTAGACTTCTGTAACTGTTATAATTTGTGATAAAATGTAATGTCTACTGCTGAATGTTTTACCTGACGCTGGAGTCACCAGCCATGTAGGCATCGTGGATAGTCTTGTTGTTGCCAATGCTGTACTTGCACCATCGTCCTGTGCTGTCGTCAAACCACTTCCATGTTGAACTCCCAGCCTGAAGGTCATTCAAAGTTAACCTTCAGAGTATGCTGAGTACCTTTTTTGCTAGACATTTTTCACAATTACCTTTAACTGCTGAGAGTACAGAAGTGTAATTAGAAATATTGCAGAGCATAAAGATAACTACCAAAATGAGTTTTGCAAAAACAAAAGTTTTCACAGAAAGACAAAGAAAGGTACATTTGGGAACTTTGATCATTTTGTCTGAAGCAGTTTTTCCCCAAAGGAGTCTGCCGCAAGATGGTTACTTTGCAGTTATTTCCTATAAAATACAAAACACATACTAACTAAAACTATTGTTAACTTATCACACTGTAATGAACTAAATCATACACAGTCTAATATTTTGCTCACCCTAAGTGTGTTGGCTTCTGCTTTGCGTTGAGATATCACAGATATTTTTTCAAAGAGATCCAGCAGCAACAAAAGTGGAGCCATCCACCTGTCATCATAACAAAATATTCTACCATCATATTTGCAAAATTAAAAGTTCAAGAAAAGTGAGTTCAAACAGAAACAAGATGTTCATTACTTCTTTAATTGTGATGTAATGTCAACCACTAAGGGTCGCCTCAGGACAAACAGATACACAACATAGCAACCCCCACCCCTCCCACATCATTCCCCATGGTACAGACAGCTTGGCCTCTGACCCAGTAACAACAGTGTCACTGATGATGATGATGGCAATGATGTTAACAATGATAAAATACTACTGATGAGGGGGAAACAGTAGAAGTTATTTGCATCTACACCCCTCTTCATAAAGAAACATATGTAAAATTTATTTGCATCTACATGTAGCATCCCTTCCCATAAAGAAACAGAAGTAAAAGTTATTTGCATCTACATCCCTCCCCATAAAGAAACACTTCTCCACAACACTGTGACCCAGTTCTAGCAGGTCTCCTCAGAGCTCAAAACAATGGAACAAAAGCAGTTAACACACATCATCACAACGTCAAACAAAGCTCAGACCGTGGAATCACCCACAGCTGACCCTGAGAGTACGGAGCCACACCCTTGCTTACTTGGGGGTGGAGGAGTCCTTGGCACATGAGAGGATGACGTGCGTGGAGCTGAGCACCCTGACCAGCAGATCCAGCAGCTTGCCCTTCTGTATTGCCTCAGCACAGGGCAGGTTCATGTCCTGGCAACAAACATGCTTTGGTTAAGCATATGCTATGCTTACAAAGTGCACACAGGAAGCTGAATTCAAATGGGTGGTACACAGTTTCACTGTCTTTGAAAGACTGCAATAATTAGAGAATTTGAAAGGAGAACTGGGGGGGCGGGGGGCGGGGGAGAGAGAAAAAGAAACAGAGGCACAATGGAAAGGGACAAACAATACACGGGAAAAAAGACAGGCATTTCATTTGCTGATGCATACAACTGTTCATTTGTCTTGCTAAATCTTCCAAAATAAGATTGTGGTACTATCAAGACAACAGTCCCATAGCTACACTAAAACTGATAATGCTCTCAGAATTTATGTGAATCACATAAGAGCTTTTCACAGTGCATGCATATCACCTTTGGTGAGCTGAGCTAGAATTGGAAACCGAACAAAGCCCACAAAGCCCAGAGCACATGTGAAGAATCAACAAACAAGTCGGTTAATTAGAGATTCAATGATGCCACATGAACACAACAAAGACCTGAGCAAGACCTGGCAAGCAAGTAAATACCAGGTACATACACATTTTGTATTAACTTCCATGCCACGAGAATTACCACAGAGGATGTATTTCTGGTGGAGTCTATGTATCATATTTATTAGCGTATTCCAGGTAAGAGTTACCATAGGCAACTCAGGCCTTTGTTATTGTGTTTGTATGTCTTTCAAGTGCTAATTCACTTCCTTGTTTGTTGACTGAGCTGAGCAAGACTGAAATTAAATGGGTCTATTTTTAGCTTCATGAAGTCCCATTTATCTCCCATCCAAATGGTAATTTCCCAGCTATTTCAACACAGACTACAATAGCATCATATGGTTAAATCAATGGTGCAGAACAGGTGTTGTGACTGCTTACAACAGACAGGGTCAACACACAAGACAAAACTCACCTCTAGGAGCAGACTGAGCAAGTGAAGGCGTGTGCCAAACTTCAGCGCTTCTTCTGAAGTGGTCAGTTTCTGTCCCATTTCCTGAGCGTTGCTTCCAGCAGATGTAACATTCAACATGTGCTCTGCATGGGTGTGAACCTGACCAAAAGGGAGAGCGTTCATGACAACAGCCACTCTATATGGCATGTGATGTGAGTAAACCTGAGAACAAGGATTCACATTCAAGCCAAGGTTCATTGCATTTTGCATGCCATCTCAAGGACCATGATAAATACGGTCTCATGTTCAAAACAATGATTACTGTGTTGGCAACTTATGTGGTGTACACCTGGCACAAAAAGCTAACATCAACAAGATTATCTTAACATATGAAGAGTGAAAAAGAGTCACCCATATTCATTCACATGGTGGATAAAAAATCAGACTCGAGCATTTAGAAATAGGGCTGTAAGCTTTCAGCTTCATCTGTCCCTCCTAGCCACCACCACCAAACAACAAACAAAACAGCCATGGAAAGCTTTAATTTCCTGACTGCAGACAGTGGCAACTGTTATACAGCACTTTCCTCACAACCCCCATATTTTTTTCATGCAGGTGAAAGCAGCTCTTCAAATGCCAGAAGAACTGAACACCATGTGGTTAGATATGCACTACTACATTGTAACAAGCCAGAAAAGCCTGACAACATACCTCCTGCACAATGGTGGCAAGGGTCCGGTCCCTCCACTGGCTGCCGTTACGCTGCGTGACCACAGTCAACAGGTCACACACGCGGTACACAGTCTCTGGCAGCATATCCAGCAGGTTCAGACAGCCTGAGAACACAGTGCATCACAGTGAAAGGTAGTATCCAGAACATCCATTCTGTTCTTGGCTCAGCACGGACTAAAGGGAAAGTGAGGCAGCAGCTGACTCCTGCATCACTATTTCTGTTATCACATCATTCAACCATAGATACCTCCTTCCTTCAACAGATCCTTGTGAAAGGAAACTGCCACTCCTGCTCTCTGCCATAAATAAACCTTTTGTTAGGTAAACAAACTTCAAACACACACCTGCATGCCAAACACACACCCAAAAACAGGCCTGCAATGCGAAAGCCAAGGGAACAAGACGGACGTCAAAGATGGCGGGGGTGAGGGGACACGATGGTCCCCAACTTACCTGTCAACATGCCCTCTGTGAAGTCATCCAGCACAGACTTGTCCAGTGGATCCTCCTTCTCCTGTTTCTCCTGCTCCTCCTCCTCTTCCTTTTTCTCAGAGGTGGACTGGTCCGCCTGCAACACACACAGTACCTTGCTACACATCCATCCCATCTATGCAGGGCAGCAAGCATTTCACACCAGATTTACAATGCTTTGCAAAAACCACCACCACCACCACCCCAGGAACCCTAACTTTAGGCCCCTTGTTCATGAGGAAGAAGAGACATAGATTCCCACTGCAGTTACCTGGTCTGTGGACATGACGACATTTTCCCCAAGAGACAAAGCAATGGCTCTCAACATCTGTTCTTCGTCTGTCAGGTCTACATCCATCCCCAGAACCTGAAGCACAGACAGAGATCACTGACTATGACACAGAGACCAGTGAATGCAAGACATTTGGGCCCACACACCCTGGCCTGGGACACAACAGTCAGTTGCCATAAAAGTATTCACACATATTTCAGGGCAAAATGTCCTCAGCCAGAATGTCCAGGCCCCAATGCCTAAGGTGAAACGTACGTTTATCAACTGTAAGACGCTCATCAGGTTTGGAAACCAGCAATCCCAAAAAGTTTTAAATTTCACCTACTTTATCATCATTTTTTTCCACTTCTTTTTAAAAAATATTTTTTTAGGGCACCTGATTCATTTGTAACCCGACTTCTCCCACTGCATATCAAAAAAGCCTTGGAAAGCGTTTCAACCACACATCTAAGACACCATGGAAACAGGACCTGAGGCAGGCAGAAGCAGAGAAGCTTTTTCAATTAATTCCCCAGTGACCACACACACAGGAATGCAGCTCAGAAAGTGTAAACAGGAAACATGCAAGTGTGCTACAGTATTACTCATGCCCAAATCTGACCTCATGTGGTTGACTCCTACCAAAATATTGGGGTTTAGCAACACAAACAACTCCAGCAACCTTCAAATCAATGGCCAATATACCAGTATCTGCATGCAGACCACCAAGATCACAGGCAACCAGGCCACTGTTCTTCAAACATGAATAAAAAACAAGCTTAACACGCATATCCCATGACCTACCCTGGAAGCCCCTGAACCAACAACTGCTGTGGGCGGGGGGTGAGACAGGATGTAGTCTGTTGCCTGTTCCAGAGAGTTAGTGTTGAGCAGAGCATCGACTGCATGTTCCCGCGTGAAGCCCATGTCCATCAACTGAAAGACAATCATAAACAAGATTTCTCGTCACTCCTCAAATGGGATGGACTTTTCCAGACAAACACACAAATACCAGACGTTTCCAGACAAACAGGCACACCGATTTACAAGCAGTCACAACTGTACTCTACTGTACACAAACAAGTCTTTCACAATACCATTTCATCTAACAACTTCAAAGCAAAGTGCATCACCAAAAAGCCACCAACCAACCAACCACGTGACCACAGCAGAGGCCTACCTGCTGCATGTGCTGCTGGTTAACTTCAGCTTCAGGGGGACGTCGCTCTGTTGTCCGTCGTGAAGAGGAGCTGTCAGATGGTCCCGGGTCTGTGGATGATGCTGGCTCTTCCTCCTTTGCCAACTGCTCCTGTAGGGAGAAACAGGCATGAGTGGTAAGGATGAAACCAGTTCTTTGACACTATTTTATGTGGCAGAGTACAGCAAGACATCAAATGCTTTCTAAAAAATAAAAACTATGAAACAAACATCCACATCAAAGTAAGTGAGCTACTTTATTTTAATACCCAATCAACCACACAGGGTCACCTCAGAATAAAATGTATATCAAACAGACCGTCATCCAGAACAGACCAATCCAACAATGAGTTCAATAACAACTAATCTCTGTCTACTGTTCTATGGCACATGGTGTCTGGGGAAGGCAAAACTCCCATCTGAAGCATTTGCCCAGAACAGCAGGATTGCTTCTAGAGGTACTGTGGTATAAGCTGGTGAAATAAAATTCATTTGATCAAAATAGAAAAAGAATGTACCACTCTACACAGATGTGCCAACTGAACTGCACAGTTTTTCTTTTTCACTGTTGTCTAGGTTCAAGTGTCAAAGGAATTGACTATGCACTTTGACCCACATCGGCCCAAACTCAGCAACTCCATAGCACTGCCTAAAAAATACAAGGTTGTATCCTGGTTTATGTGTATGAAATCTCTTGTCAGACAGACCTTTACAGGACTGACAAAACACAAACAGATTTCAGGCGTTCTTATAGCAGCCATTAACCCTCCACCTGTCACAGACAGACCAGGTGTAGTTCTCGAAGCTGCAGTCGCTGAATTGTGCAACAAACATAGAGTGAATTGCACTTTGTTACAGTAAAATATCCAACTTTGCTGCTGTAAAAAAGCACCTTCTGTCGCCAGCTCATTGGCAGCGTACAGTCAGCCTTGCAAACTGAAGCTAAAGCTCTGGACTATATGACTGTTTTTACCTTGATGATGCCCTCTCCTCGGATGATGTGGGAGAGGATGGCAAGCAGAGACTCGCACATGCGGCTGCCATACACTTTGAGGGGTTTCTTGTTCCACAGGTTCATCACAGCATGGAAAGCAGCCTGCAGCACACAGAAATGAACAGGTGCAAAAACATGTACTCTCTGAACTGATACAAAACAAACATCCCATAAGACAAGCTTTGTTTCCATCGATCTGTCATCTGTTGAGGTGCAGTGTGATCCAATTTTTTTCTTCTTTTCTTTCCATCTTTCTCCTGCTGCAGAGCTTGGCCCTGCTGGGGCTGAAGCGAGGGAGAAGCTGTTGACCTACATTCTGTCTGCTGAGTAAGCAGGTTTGTACCTATTTAACGACTGGTCAACCATTGCCACTCCTGCAAGGTCAAAATGTACTGGGTGGCACTGTAGGTGCCTGGCTCAGCAGGGTGCTTGGTCCTGCTGGGACAGGAGTAAGGGGAAAACTGCTGACCCACCTTCTGTGTGCTGATGAGGTACTGGGTGGCATTGAAGGTGACTGGCTGAGCAGGGGGCTTTGCCTTGTTGGGGATGGAGTGAGGAGACTCCAGGACTGTCTTGGGGTTGACCATCTTCTCCACCAGCATCAACCAGGAGTCCAGGAACTCCCCTGACCCTTCTGAGGAAATATCAAGGTCCATGTTAAAGTCTCTTGGCCGCCTCTAGGACAACATGGTCAACCAGGAAAATTCTGACACCACAGCAGCAACAACAAGGATAACAGTTAACGGAACTACACCAAGGGTGTGAAACATTCACTTAAGCTCTCATTCTGTAGCTTTCCCACTCGTACCACTGAAATCAAATTGCCCCATGCTCTTTTGGTTTCGTTCATCTTTTAAGGTTATCATATTTTAAAAGTAACATTCAGGACATGGTGCCAGACAACAGAAACCCTGGGATTACTCTGCCATACAAGTAACCCTTGAGCAGCTCTGAATTTCTCTCTCTCCCCCCCCCCCCCTTTTTTTTTCCTTGTCCTTTCAGAATTACAGAGACAAGATAAACAAGAACAGGACCCTCTTGAAAAAACACAGAACTAGGCAAAGAACTACACACAGAGACACGCACAGATAAACCGACAGTGAGTAAATGATGCTCTTCATAAAAGGCTCATTACATTAATGCTAGCACTAGACAACCTTTCAACAGCCAGTCCTGCGAGAGGGTGGCCCCTAGCTGAAGCTGGCTCTGGGGTTTTGCATGGAAGGAAAGGAGAAGGGACAGGACAGGTAAGCTGAAAAGGTTTGAAAGTAAGAAACAAAAACAAAAAAAACCACTGACACAGCTACCAAAACTCTTCCCAAGAATCTCACAGAAATGTCCCTTTTCTCTCACCCAATCTTACTCCTCACACAGAGCAGTGATCAGAAAGTAGTGGAAGTAGCTTGTTATTTAATGATTGTATTTTTGTGTGCTGTCAACCGACCACATAGGTATACCACTGAACGTACCTGGTAGGTCTGGGTGCTCCAGGCCATCAGCTAAAGGCACTTTACCATCGATCGACAGGGCCCAGGAAAATGCTCTGAAAGTAAACAACAATCTGTCAATGGCAGATTCAGGCACTTGTCTTCCCCACCCTCCCCCCAGGTTCTGAGTCAAACCCTTTCTACATTTTTTGCTGATTCATCCCCTTCCCCTTTTCCCCCCTGGACAAGGTCTGCTGTCATGCAAAAGAAAAATCATAACTGAAACATATGTCACAGTGCTGTCCATTATGAACTTTGCAGAACATAGCTTATGGACCCCCCAGGCCATAACTAAAGCTTGATCTCCATCCAGTCCATCACTGTTTCAGAGAGAGCACTTCTTTTTTCTTCTTCTTTGTCCTTGCCTTACCTGGGTAAGGCACTGCAGCCACAAGAACAGCGCAACCCTTTCCTATCAGCATGTGTAGTATTTTTGCTTCCAAACAATGGTACGGCTGCCAGTGTTTAGGATTTTTAATACGTGCATAGATACTGATGCATACAATTGCACAAAGAGGCTGCATGGACACCTTTAAGAGTTTGCACTGGAACCTGAAAAAAACTTTGCCACACCAAGGACTCAAACCCATGTCAGATTTGCTCCTGGCTTTTCAGTCAGATGCTATACCATCTCAAATATCCTTGCCCCTTAAAGCAGATTTGTGTGTAAACAACAAAAGTGTAAAATCTCAAACAGCTATGTTTACTATTTAGCAAGTCCAAAATAAAAAATGTGCACAACTACCACGTACAATATTTATATTCAGGCAGCCAAACAACAAGTCAGAAGCTACAGGAATCAATGAGGAATGACTCACTGAAAGAGAGCAGCCTGCCCACCACAGGTGACAAACTTCTGCAGCATCAGATGGTATGGCTGCTTCTTCTCATCAAACAACATGGGCGACGTGAATCCCACAGAACAGACTAGGAATGTTAATCTGCAAAAGAAACATGAGGACCACATGCTCAACTGACTCACATTCAAATGCGCTGTCAATGGTTAGCTGTTATTTTGTTTATTCATCATACGTAAACCACCAACTATTATTCAGGAGCTTTGCACAAATTCATGTACCAAGTGGGCAGTTTCTAAAAAAAACACTCTCATCTTGCACCATCCAAATGCTGTTGTGACCTTGAGAGACAGGCAGGGTCACCAACACACAAGAAGAGGTAAAGCCCAATATCACACAAAGTTTGACATCCGTGACACAATGTGGGAGAAAATCCCATATCAAGTTGTTCTGGCCCAACATCAATTATTAAAGTTGTTCATGCAAGCAAAATAGTCTCCTGTGCAAATGTGATAATCAAATACTCAATGAAAAAAATCACATCTGCTCAGTAGAATGTGCAAACCATGCCCATTTCTTCTTCCAAGCTATCTTCTTCTGTGGCAAGTCTCAATTTATTATTTGTTGAAAATTGTGCATATATACTCAAAACAGGAGTGCCTGTGTGTGCTTGTGTATGCACCCAGAATGTTCTCTGGACAAGACTGTGCTGTACAAATAGTGAACTAGTCAGCAAAGCTATAGTAAGAGTGGCCAGTCACCAACATGGCACATTTTCCTTAATCCTCTGGTCTCACCACACCACACCAACACCACCCACACCCCCTTCAACATGATCAGTCAATGGGCAGCAAGGATATCCTTTCCATTTACCTCAGTTTTGGCACAGGTGCATAGTGAGGGGGCTCCCAGGACAGACCATTGGCCAGGAGACGGGTAAGGGCGGAGGCCACATCACGGGCGGCTGGCGTCGGGGTGGCACCCTGGTTTGTCTGCTGCTGACTACGGCGCTGCCTGACGGGTGAGCCCACACACAACTTGACCAAGAGTCCAAACAGTTCTGCCAATGCCCGCCCCAGGCGTGATGACACTGACAGGAGAGGCTTCAGCTGCCGGATCTGGGCCTGCAGCACTGGTGACACTTTTGGCTTCTTTCCGGAGGGGGTGGACAAGCTTGTTGTGGTTGACTCAGTGCTGGTGGAGGTGGTGGCCACAGTGTCTTTGCCCGCCGCGGGGCTCATGCCAGGAGCCAAGTCCCGGTCACCTGAACCAGCAGCGTTAGTGTTCCCAGCGGCACTGCCATTCACACCACTAACACCACTCACGACGCCACTCGAGCTCTGAGCGTCCAATGAGGTTGACACCTCCATTGGCGAATCCACTGATTCTGAAGTGGTCAGTGACTCCATAGCAGCACTCATGCCATTACTGCCATTACTGTGTGGGCCCCCCTCCTCCTCCTTGTGTGAACCGCCCTCACCACTCCCAACAGTCAAGTCTTTGAGGTGAGCCTCCCGAACGTCATTGGGGATAATGCGGTCCATGTCAGCACGTCCAAACTGGCAGCCTGCAGGCAGAATGTCCTCGCTGCAGAGGGCAAGGAGTACAGTGCTCTCCCACACCAGTGATGTGTACAGCTGGCTCAGGCCCTGCAGCACTGTCAGGCCCAGCTCTGAGCCCCAGTGGCTCACAGAGATTGTGCGGATGTCATTCTAAAGACAGAACCAAAGCATGTGGGTCAAGGGTGGACCAATCATTAAAACTGCCAAGGACTGGGCTTGAAGCTAAGGCACAAGACCCTTTTCAGACAAACCAAGGAACACATGACACTTCCTTATTTAAAGATATTTCCTCAGCCACTCCTGAAAACTATTCACAAACCTCAACGAATTTTGGTTTTACCACTTGATTCTATCCAACTCCTATGCCAAAAGACCTAACTTGGCAATGTTCAGACTAAAACTGACAAAATGGGTGTAGGGATAGGGATCTGCAGCATTTTCTCTGAATGCTTAACCTTCCATATCTGTGAACAATGCAGGTCATTCCTGCTTTTGTTGCTGTTTCAAGGGACTTTTTTAGAACATAAAATGTTGATGAGAAATATGTCAAACAGCTGCTTTCCACAGCTGTTGTTCATTTCTAATCATTGCTGTCTGCACCGTATGTCACTGATGGAATCAAAGGAAGACTCCACAGCCGGCTTAATTAGTGCAGGTCCCCCATCCACCCACCCCCAAAATGTTTCAGCTACAGGACCCTTTAAGTCAACACTACAACAGACCTAACAGAACTGTTAAGATTCCAAGCTGGATGGTACTGAAGCACAAATGAAAGCTTCCTTACCCATCTCTCAAAACTTTCACCAGTACTGCCTTTAAAACAGATCTAGTTTGCACACAACTCTGCTGTTTTGATGAGATTCTGTCAGACAGAACCTGGCATGTGTGGTTTGCTGCCATCAAGCCGTCTTTGTCACCCCTTATGTGAAAAACAAACACTTGGTAAATGGCCATTTCCTTTCACCCACCCATCTGTTTGGAAACATTTGCATTGAACACTCTACAACTCTGATTCTTTGTCCTCTTTCAAAACTGCCCTAAGTACCCATCCTATCGGAAACCATTTTCAAATTATCTCCTCACCGTGGTCTCTATCCCTACCATCCCTGAGCATGAGGTGGTGTTGGGAATGTTTGTGTGTATGTGTGCATATGTGGCCGTACATGTTTGTGCAAGTGTGAGTGTGTGCATGACTGTGTGCATGTCTATTAGTCTGTGTGTTGCTAGTGTTATTGTAAAGTGCTCTGTGCAAACTGGGGAATGTAAAAGTATTTTATTTATATGAAAGAACATACATCCCTAACTCACCACTGTCTAATCTTGTATCTAGTATCTACTTGACATAAACATTGTGTGTTGATACGAAATGCATCACCACAGCTGACCAGATACTGCAGTTGTTGATTTCGGATCGTTGTTATATGCACCATATGTCACTGTTAGAATCAAGGGAAGACTCCACAGCCGGCTTAATTAGTGCAACAGCTTTTACCATGAGTTGTAGGTGTGGTTTTTGTTGTTGGCTTTGACCAATTTACTAACAAGGCTCACCAGCATTTCATTAAATTTCGCCAACATCATGCAAATACACCTACCTATATGCTGTCTACATCTAAACCTAGAATTTCAAAATTCACAGTAGTTTGTTACACTATCCAACTTGTACTCTCCATGGACAAATTGTTTCTCTAAACAAATCCACCCATTTTGTCTTCATCTTTCAGCAAAACTAAATATGTGGTAATTAGCAGCAAATGAAGTACTAGCTTGCATTAAAAACAACTACTTTGCATACAACTAGACCAGAATCAATAACGGAAAGCTGGACATTTCAGCAGAGCACACTGCATACTTTCAGGCAGAGCACACAGTGTACCCAAGTGATCCATCCCTTGCCTTCCTTCAAGGGCAAGCCATGCACAACAGTCTTTAAATTTTGAAGTGCCAGCACAATGTGTTTGCTGACTAAATACATAAACAAAACCTAGGGAGGGAGGGGAAAATGTGGACATCTTTAGCCTATCACATTCCATTTAAGTCTTCAACCTCTCCAACCCAAAAGGCAGCCAACAGTCTATAATTATCCAAAATATTTTCACTTTCAACATACAATGTTGATCAGAAATGTGACCACCAACTGACCAATCACAATGGTTGTTAATTTCTGATCGTTGCTGTATGCACTGTATGTCACTGTTGGAATCAAGGGAAGACTCCACAGCCGGCTTAATTAGTGCAACAACTTTTGTTCACTTTCAATATAATCACTCCTTAACATGGACCACTACTATTCTGATCATTACTAATCCAAACCACAATGTATCTCATTCATGGCAATACTAATCTGAACCCTACTGTATTTCATTTATGACAGTACTAATTAAAAAACACCTTCTATGTCACTTATGGCAATCAAACTTAAGCTGATTAGTAACACTGTAAATAATGTTGATACAAAATGCGTCAACCAGCTGACCTCACACAGTGGCTGTTGACTTTGGATCATTGCTGTCTGCACCGTATGTCACTGTAAGAATCACTGTAAGACTCCACAGCCGGCTTAATTAGTGCAGTAACATACCCACAGTGCACCCCCACTTTTTTTCCATGTCCTAACATTGTCACCTCAATGACTGCGCTCGGCAACCCACCACACACTGCTGGTTAGCCTGTGCATGGGAGGACAACTCCTCGTTTCAACAAGCACAATGTTGTGTACAGCAGCAAACCCTGCAGTCATGCAACACATGCACACAGACACATTTCCTACCCACCTATCCTATACAACATGGTTATGTACATGTCCTCCCCACCTGTCCCGTTTGACACATGCGCAAACATGATGTACACATGTCTGACCCACCGGTCCCAATTGACAGACATGCACAAACATGATGTACACATCCTACCCACCTGTCCCATTTGACACACATGCACAAACATGGTGATGTACACATCCTACCCACCTGTCCCATACATCAGACATGCACAAACATGGTGATGTACTCATGTCCTATCCACCTGTCCATTTGACACGCATGCACAAACATGGTGATGTACACATGTCCTACCCACCTGTCCCATTCGACACACATGCACAAACATGGTGATGTAGGCATGGGCGGCGGCCAATGCATGCAGGAGTGGCGTGGCCTGAGAAGACAGGGTGACGTCGGGCTGTGAAGAAGCAGCAGCCAACTCCTGCAGCAGGACGGAGCCGCCTGGATCTTCCAGAGGTCTGTGCAGCGGCTCCAGTTTTTGCAGCACATCATTCAGGTGGAGCAGGCCCTGCTTCATCACCTGGGGCTCTCGTGACAGTGTCTGAAACAAACAGGCAATAAAAAATCAACTCTCAGGCTAATTGAAACACACACTGCCTTGCTTCATTCCACACACCTTTTTTCTAATCCTCTTCCTTGTTTTCCAGTCACATTATTATACATCAATGTTGAAGATATCAGAAGCAGAAACCTGTTTACAGTAACTGCACTGTGCTGCATTACCCATTAGCACTAACTAACGATCAGTATTCTGTGTTAATGAGTGTAGTGTAAGACAAGCATTTTGGATCAGGAATTAATTGGCCACTTTATGCTAGTTGTGTCTGTCTTAAATGAGTACTCAACTTTAATTCCCTTACATGAAACAGTGAAAGATCAAAGTATTCTCTATGGGTGCTACAGTCAAAGCATCTCCATGTACTTTAAAGACCAACTACACATGAAGGTGGAACACTAGCAAAACTTGTTTTACGCCCAGTCAATCATTACAGTTATATCAGGGCAAGTGGAACGGTGGAAAATGATCAGTACTGTACAGAGCCACATAAAAATCATCAATAAGAACTGAATTATTTCAGCCCATAACCGATCATTCATGTCTGTGCAGGATCTTGCGTCGGAAGAGGCTGATACAAGCAGACACAAGATCTTGCAGCTTTTACAGAACTATCTCATACCAGTATGGACTTGCAGACACTGGCCACGGCCTGGCATGCTGGGGATGCTGGGAAGTCAACAGGCAGGTTTGGAAGACCGAGAATACCCATCAACGGAAGCAAGCCCTTCTGGGTGACAAATTCACGGCAGTGGTCGTCCGTTGAATTGTTGCTAAGGATTGCCTCCACAAACTTCATCTGCAATCAAGTCCCCAAAACATTACAAACTGAAATCTTCAGAGTTAATGACAAAACAAAACAGGAACAGTGTCTTCAAGGAACCAGCCTCCTCAATCTATTTTTATGTCACACATACACAAGGTCAGTATCAAAATAATAAAGGATTCTATTTTTAAAAGCCCAGTTTATTTCATATTAAATTGTTGGCTGGCAGTAGTAGTAATTGGATTTTAATGTCCTGTCAACCACACAGGGTCACCTCAGGTCAGTCAAACTCATGTCATAAGCAAATACACAGTTCTAAACTCTTCTCACATATAATATCAACTCTCTGTCATCAATCTACAAAACCAATAAGAGCGATACTTTCACTTTCTGTTTTGATCTACCCACTGGACAAATCATTTTGTGAGAAGGCCAGCTCCTTAAAGTCTAAACAAGCATTATTACACTAGAGTGAAAACACCCCTCCTCTAGCTGATCATGTTCTGATGAACTCTGTGACTAATCCATAAATAACAAGCATGTAGGCCACCAGCAATCACTGACAACTTCAGTTCAGAGGACACAGAAATCAGCACATATTTTTCTAACAAGAAAACAATCTGGAATGACCAGATTAGCTTGCACTCTAAGACAGCTAGTGTGTCTGTCAGATGAAACAGCCGTAGTGCAAACTACAGAAACTCACACACGAAACGCTCACCTGACAATTAGTGTAGCACTGGTTTATCCTAGGCTGCCACAGAGACAGCTTAGGGTTCAAACAGTGCTTGATTCATTAGCTGATTATTAGATTGTAACATCCTGCCAAACGCACAGGATCACCTCAGGACAAATAACTAATATCATAAGGCAATATGCATTCAGAACTAGTTCTCAAATGCACAAGTTAGATCTGCAAACTTGAACTTGTTCTCAATTGCAAAAGTAAGAACAAGTAAGATCTGCAAACTTTAACTTGTTTTCAACCACACGATCTGCAAACTTGGTCTAAACACAAATGCATCATGGGAAACCTCACACAGACCAGAAAGGTCACAGCCTAATTAAGCAATGGGAAAACCTACAGCACTACCAAGAGCCAGTGCTTGGTAAAAAAGGCACAGCATACAGTGGAACCTCCTCCTGACAAAGCGGGTGGGACCATCAAACTCACTTCTTCTTAACAGAACTTAGGACCAAAAAAATCAAACAAGTGTGCAGCAATGACATCTGATTCATTCTGTCTTAAAAAACTATTTTGTCAAGCAGCTTGCACAGCTGGGTTTCACTGCACTTTGAAGTTAAACATCTGTCTTCATGGAGCATGCTTAACTTACCACATTCAAGACGTATTCCATCAGGGGTATAGCCTGCCTCTCATGTGTAACTTTGGTTCTGGAACAACATTTACAATGAAGGTCAGTTATATTTAACAGCAAACTTACTACAGTTCAAAACACAAGTAACTGAGATGAACACTATTTATGTACATCTAATGGCTGGTTACTGAGAAATACTACAGAAATTCTGACCATGGTTGCCATTTCTAATGTACACAAGTCATAACTATCGGCGCAGCTTCTCTCAGACTGATATTTCCTCCATAACATGTCGGATACGTGCTTGTATAAGCATCATAGAGAAGAGTCCATACAGCTCATAGCTAGCACCGTCCCTTCCCCACTGACCACAGGTCAACCAACGTAACACAGCCCACAGCATAACTGAAGCATTTACATGCTGTTGCAACTTGCAGTATTTCACCAAATATATTTATGGGCATCTGCATTAAATAAACTGTTGATGTAACTTGATGATACAAGCACTGGGATAGCTCAGTTGGTTGAGCGTCCCACTGAAAAGCCAGACGCAATACTGATGCAGGTTTGTGTCCCTGGCAGGCAAGGGATTTTTCTCCCAGTCAACTTTCAGTGTCTTCTCTCTTACAGAGTCCATACAGCCCCAGAGTGCAAGTGCATGCATCAACATCTGTGCACATGTTAACAATCCCAAACACTGGCTGCCACACCCTTGTTTGGACACACAAAAACACTGCAATGGTAGAAATGGATATCACTGCTCTTGCAGCTGCTGAATTTCCCACAAGGGACAATAAAGCACTTTAAAAAAAAAATTAATCAGAAGCAGAACTGTACAACTTAAGACAGAAATAATTTCCCTGTTTTCTGTGAATCATAGCCCAATGCTCAGATCATTTCTACTTCCAATCAACATCTAGATACCACTCACTGCACAGCGTCTTGGGAAGTGGACTTGGCGCTGGCACTGCTGACAGCGGAGGAAGTGGTAGCGGATGTTGGGGCAGAAGCTGCTCCAGCTGATGAGGAAGCTGGCCGATTGGATGAGGAGGCTGCAGGGATATCCTCCTCCTCTTCCTCCTCCTCTGAAGACCCCCCGTCCACAGGCTGTGGGGAGCGGGGGGAGGTGGTGGACTGCTCCGACTTGGGCTGCTGCTTCTGGCAGATGTACTTGGGGTCCTGCCCCATGGAGCAGATCTCCTCCAGAAGCTAAGGAAGGCAAAGGGCGAAAAATCTCCTTTTTTTGAAGTTCTTCAATGATATAAGCAATGCTAACTCAAAACTACAATCTCCAAAACATGACATGTACTGCATTAAAAAACACAACAGGAGCAACATTCCATAACAAATTAACTTGGTACATGAAAAGGACATTTCCTGACATTCACAATGACTCCTAAACTGCCTGACTTCTAACTTACGTTACAGTCCTCAATTTCTGCCTCTGGTCATTTAATGTCTTCTCTCAGTCACTATTTTCTGCAGTCAACAATCAGATACGTGCTTGAATAATCATCACAGAGAAGACTTCAAATACTTCCTTGAATGCGATGGTAGCCATTACAAGTACTTACCATTTCCAAACGACACACATAACTTTTACAAAAGTGCTGAGCACAATGCAGTCAGCAAACTAACCCAACCTTTACCTTTGTTAAAGACAAGATATTCACACTTCCACAGCCTGGACTATATCAATACCAGAGACAAATCTGCCATGCTCAGATTTTACTCATATCAGTGACCATCAGTTCACAAAAGACAGGCATTACAAGCAACTCAGTCTTTTTAACATAAAAATAAATAAATCATGAAGGCCTATTGTCAACACACATGAACACAGAGCACACACACAAAAAGTGTTCAAAACAGAGCATGTTCTGTTCTTCAGTGTACAATATCCAGCTCACATGTCCTGTATATTACACCACAAACAGTCCAGTTGCTGAACATCACCAAAACAGTGCTGCAAAGGTGGCTAAACAATGTGTGTGGTAACATGGTGGGGAAATATACACATGGTGTACTTTAAACATCAATCCTGATAAACTTGGCCATAACAGTCATGCAGTCTGTCCTAAGACAGCCAGTGCAGAGTAGGTCTGCCATGCTGCTTCAGCAACAGAATCATGTGTTACCTTGATAATGGCCTTGGTGGCATCTGTGCGCAGTGATGGCTGGTGCCGCATCAGTTCATCCATGGCGTTGCCAAGGTTACTGGCTGTGTCACCTGTATGGTGTTTGGGAGCAGATTCTAACAGATCACTGGTACAGCAACTGTTATTTAAACATTGTTCCCTAGTCCAGACCCTCTCCCCCTATCAAGCATTTCACTCAGTACAGCTTTTGTTATTTAAACACAGTTCCCTAGTCCAGACCTCCTTCCGCTATCAAGCTTTTCACAAATTAGCATTTCACTCAACACTGCTTTAAAAAAAAAAAAAGTGGTTTCATCATGGGAACTGAATTGCTCTACCTATCTCAGAACTCCTTCCTTCTCAGAAAAGCTTGAGCAACAACACAAAAGTCAACATACAGCACCTCTTCTGTTTCCTTCTAATGCAAACATCTCAGGCTCATTGAGCAGACATGTAACACACATTAACTTACAGTCACATTGTTCTTTTAAAGCACACATGCAGCATACTGTATCAACATCCAGGCAGAAGTTTTTTTCTTAACAAGAACAAAACCTAGAAGCAGCATTCACTCCACTCTAAACAAATCTCCTGCAAACAGGTTTTGCTTTCTTTAACAGCAATAATGATACTGTTGAAGCACGTGACCTAATACATATTAAGCAAGCAAGCAAGCCACCACTGGCATTCATGCCTACCAAATGGATCAGCGCTGCGCCTTCTCCTCATGGCCGGCAGGTAGTCAGGAGAGAGGAGGACCTTGAAGAGGCGGTCAAAGGGTCGACATGCAACAAAGGCCTCCAGACCACGAGTGTTCAGGCACAAAGCGCTGAAAACGTTGGGCAGTGATGCCAGCACTTCTCGCGTGGCCGGTACCTGCAAAAAGAACTGCAGGTATCCATCGAAGGCCAGACGTATGCATTTTAACAAGTTCAAAAGGTCATCAAGTATCTCTCTTAAATATACACCAAATGCCTAAAAATAATAGGTATGTGAGCCAAAGTAGGTAAGTCATCTGATCTCACATGTCATGCATATTTCTGAAAACATTACCTTGCAGTCTAACTCAGGTCACCACAACTAGTAGGACTACATAAGGCTTAACAGATGTCACCATCATCCAAAGTTTGAAATCTTTCCATAGTTGTGTCCAAGAAAAAGGCATTAATGTTCTTATCAAGGCAGGAAATGCGTTAACCACCTCTCTTGAATACAGCCCAGCATGAAAAATACCTACAATGGGTGTGCCCTTGTTCAGATATGCAACAAAAAAGCAAAGTCTGAAGTTGAACTAAGAAAAACTTACAGAGAAATGCAACTTTGAAGTCAACTGTTTGATGCAGCTATAACTTACATATGTGATCAAGATGAGCAATATTAATACAAACTAGTACAACAGGTAAAAACTCAGCATATACTACCCTCACATACAAACTGACACTTTTCACATATACAGTGGTGATGACCATTTCTCACCCTACAGTTTTTGCATTAAGTTAAAAAGGTCTGTTCCAATTCTGCCATAGTACAAACTCTTTCAAAGAATTACAACATGAGAGCAATCTGTCCATAATCAATAAAGAAAACACATTAAAAACAACAACAACACAGGTCCTTACATCCTTGATGAGCAAGGCGTGCAGGACAACATCCGTCAACCCTTTGTCCTGCAGGGATGACAAGAGTGATGGCTCTTGAAACACATACACTGTCACCACATCCGTTGCTGAAACACAATCACCAGTCCTTTGTAACAGGGACAAAGTTTCTGTTCACACTTTAATACCCCACAAGCCGAGCATCTCCAGAAACTATGGACAGACACACTGGCTACTTCAAAACCTGCTATATGCAATACATTTTAACCCACTCCTCCGCCTCCCATCATTTTCTCTGTAAAGCCCCAAGCTTTTAAGAATCTGTGCCATAAAAATGACTGGCTATTTTTACCTGAAGGCCATGTTTTCCAAACAGGAGCCACAGTGCTTTGGTACAAAAAGCAAAATAATATCCTATTTAGTCCTACAAGTAAGTTACACACACCATGTAACTGTGCTGTTTAGCAAGTTGTTTTCCTAACCAGACAAAAGGAAAGACAGTGACACCTTATGAGTGAAACTCTCAGTCTATTTGACCTGACAAACACGGACAGAGAGCTCACCCAACAGGAAGAGGGAGGGACCATAGTACTCTGCATTGCTGATGATGTGTTTCAAGGACCTGGGTAGTGATCCATCCATCACTGAAATAAAAGAAGCCACAGTTAAGGAAGCCACTGTTAAAGGGGAAGAAAACAAGAGTGCTCACAACAGACCAATTTGACAACAAAACCTAGTCAAGTTTTTTAAACACCTTCACACAAATGCACTCTCTCTGTCTTTCTCTGACACTTTAACCAAATGTTATGTGCTTTTATCACAATATTACCACACATTTCACTGTGCAATTTTTTGGGCTGCTGTAGAAACAATGCTTCTGCAGTGCTATTAGATAACAATTCAGATTTGTCATTATTCCTTTTGTTACAAGTTACTGTGCACAAGTCATGATGTGACAAATTCTAAACAGTGTCCCTTGTGGACAGAGCCCACCACTCACAATGCCTGATACTCTCAGCAAAAGCACCATCGGGAATGGCCTTCTTCAGGAAGTTGAGCATGGACTTTAGCAATGCTGCCCGCTGCGGAAAGCACTGCACACCTGTAACCACACAAAGCAGTGTGTCAATCTTAAGACAGCTTACCGTACTCACCTTTGGAGTGTGCTGGATTTCAATTTTGCCCTATATATATATATATATATATGAAAAAAGCATCAAACATTCATCAACATCCCCCACTGAAGTGTTCAATTTGCATGTTACTGCTATTTCTACAGGAAATGAATGAAAACACATATCACTACCCATCCCAACACAGCTGTAAGTGCCAGCAATGTTACAAAGTTAGGCATTAAATCATTATTATGTTTATTATCACTAGCAAAATGCAGTGGATGCATTGAAATCTAGTCCATCTGCACCATTTCCAGGGGTGACCAAATGGCACCCATATTTGCATTACCTGTCTTGGGTTCATCACAGTCCACGCTGGAGCCCAGTTCAATGGCACAGGAGGTGGAAGGAACTGGTTCAGCGGCTGTGCGTTCACTGCTGTGGGCTGTGTCCATGTCCATGGGGGCTGGTGGAGACTCAGGGTTGGAGTCTACGCTCTGCACGCGGTTCTGCACTCGTATGACAAAAGGCTGCTCTCTCCGGCACAAGCTCACTTCGTGCTGTGGGCAACGTCAAACAATAGAAGTAATACCAAATACCTCAGCTACTAATCTTGCAAAGCAATGTCATTTGATAAGAACAAGTTTTAACTTTGAAAGTTATATGTCCAAAGAGGAAGGCAAATGGAGTTTCCCATGCAAGACAGAAAAAACAGCACAAGAGGCAAAATCTATAGTTAGTCCTGTCAGTTCCACTCCCTTAAACATTACACACATGCACAATACTGAATGCATTTATTTCAAACTGATCATGTCAAAACAGTTCACACCTGAAGTTCATTCAAACCTGAAATTCTTTTGATCCAAGTTTACACATGCACACACGCACACCAGCAGAGAAGAACGAAAATGCTCACTACAGATACAGTCACATTAAAATCAAAGGCCTACAAACATATAAAAACAAGGGTACCCCAAACAAAGCCATGCTTACAAGAGAGTAAACTGAACAGTCAGTTGCACACTTCTGGTCTGTTCACAACTTTATTCCTGTGGGACCTCATCAACCCAGGTACACACGGCCCCAGCAAACACGTCTCAGTTTAGGAGTTGTTGTAGCCAGACCAATCACAGTGTTGATGAACTGGCAAAGAATTTAGTTTTAAGCCAGAAAATACACTGCGTGCACCTAGGACCTCATGTCCAAGACTTGAAAAATCAAGCGCTTTTTTTTATTTCCTCTTCACAACTTACCTCTTCATCTTTTACATTTATATAAAATGATGGACAAAGTTTGATAGTTTATGAGTAAAAGTATGGTTTGGAGCCTAATCTTCCAGATCTGGGATGCATATTTCCTGAGCATGGTGCAGGAACAGTTAAAAAAATGTTGGTGCTAAGCATACCCTTCAATGCAAATGAACCGTTACGCAAGGGCGATTCCTGCTGAAGACATTTGAATGATGGTACCCACCTCAAGTCTGTTGATGAAGGCCTGAAGACCACCGTGACCTTGAAAGGCAGCCATGTCCATGTTGGTGATCAAGTCTATCACACGTACTGCACGCGTCACAAACTGAAACCAAAACATCATGGCATACCTTTATCTTGTGTACTCCCAACCAAATATGTGGCATTCAGTGGTGCCATTATTTGTCCTTAACCACTGTTCTCTCTTTGTCGTCAGATCCTCTTGTATTATGGTAGCAGGTTGTCTCAGAAACCTTGTAAACCTTGCTTAACAAAGGGAATCTTTGGTAGCCTTGCTATCTCATCATGGGAGGACCTTATTCTTTGTGTTTGCAATTAGTCATCGCACTTTAATGTCTGAGATGCTATTTGCACAAGTGTGGTAGCATATTATGTCACAGTTCCATGGCAAAGCCTAATGCAAAATCTCACCGTGATGTGTTCCTGTCCTTCCGAGTACCAGTTAATGACCTTGAGAAGTGCTTCCATCATGCCACAGGCCACCAATGCTTCGACTCCTGTGAAAAAACAACAAGACAACACTGATGTCAAGTAAAGCTTATGTCACTGCAGCAACAATCATCTCACCTTGACTTAAGATGAATACTGTACTTACAGTTAGAAAAATATAAAACAGCCACACAGTACCAGGAGAACATCATTTTTTCTTTCTTTGGGTTACAATTTCCCATTTTTTTAATTCTGAATAATCATAATTCTCTGATGTTCTGAACAGAACCATGCACGGCGTTTGAGCGCTTTGCTTTTATGCACTTTTTTTTTTTTTCACTTGCACACTATGACAGACATAATTATGGTAACGCCAAATTAGAGAATGGGTGGTTTTCGCACACTTTAGCTTTAATGTTTTTGTTTTTTTAGGTGTTTTTTCTTCAAGCAACAAACAAACGCTATACATGACAAACTTTACCATTCTCATAGCTGGCAAGATGATAGAGAAAGGAGAAGAGGGCTGTGGCATACTGCTGGGGAAAAGGCTCCAAGTCTGGATCTGCAAATGCATAATTGAATACACCTGATGAATGCCAATCAACACTTATTCAAGTACCTATTGTGAGCTTTCCAACAGGCACCCACAGAACTGCACCACCGCAAGTTTAACACCAAGCTGGCAGCCAGATTGAAAATATAAAAGGATTAATTAAACAGATAAGTAGATAAGCCAGATTGAATTAAACAGATAAGTAGAAAATCAAAAATGCATAACTGAATACACCTGATGAACACCAATCAACATTTATTTGAGAACCTATTGTGAGCTTTCCAACAGGCACCCACACAACTGCACCACATTTTTAACACCAAGCTGGTCAGCCAGACTGAAAATATAAAAGGACAAATTAAACATATAAGTAGATCATAATTTTTTAACACCCAGTCAACCATGATGGTTACATCAGGGTAATGCAATTTTGTCTAGTGCACTGACCATTAAACACCTGAGAGATTATCTCACGCTGCCATCACTTGGATGAGTACAGCTTGGGTTTATTGATGCTTAGTGTGTCACTACGAGGTAACAAAGGTAATTTCTCTCTGTCCTCTCTGTTCATCCTAACAGTAATACAAAAACATTATTAGGACATTATTATTGACACATTATGCTTCCCATACACATACAAAAAAATAAACACAACAATAACAGTAAACAGGACATTTCAACATACACAGAGTAGGCCAATACATGTAAGCAAACATCTGCACAGATAGCAAATTATACCAAAGCAAAGACGGTCCAAAAATGAAGAGAAAAAACAATGTGCCCACATACCAATCATATGCTGGATGCAAGTCCTGACCAGCACAGGCAAGAAGCCATGGTAAGACGCAGCCCCCGTTGAGTCAATGATGTTGACCAGCCTATCAGAAAAGCAATTTCTACACATCACAGTATCAGTATGATAGTCCAGTCAACTGATCCAACTAGCGTCAACTCAACTGAACACTCTAATCAGGCATGGGAATTGCTTCCAAAGAAAATCTCTGAAAACTAGGGGGGTCTGGAAATGTTTCCACAAAGACAATCAAAACTGATGCAATCTGAGGCTCTCTTGAGTCATTTTGATGGAAACAAAATTAACTGACACCATGAAACTGCATGCCAATGCATTCCTTCATCTCCACACAAACTTCCACCTAAGTTGATACGCATTTCCATTTCTTTGTACAGCTGCTGTCGTCAAACTTTTATGCCATTGTTGATAATTCTAGCGACAGACACGGTGGATCTTTCAAAACATTTGTTTTCTTCATCATCTTTGTTAAAACATGTTCCAGAAGTGTGAATGAGTTACTGCTTTCAGCGCTAATCCCTTACATGAGAATAACAGCTGGCTGCTGTGTTCACAAATAAAGCAACTAAGACAGGCAACAGCGAAGTGTGAACACACTCTGAATGTTTCATGGGTATCTGGCACAGAGCTAAAACCAGAACTTCCTTCCCCCACCCCCCATTGTTTTCACAACAGCAAGCCACTTTCACTGCTGCAAATAATTTGCATTTTCTTGAACAATTCCCATGTCTGTATAATGCAGCTCTGCAATGACCAAAATAACCTACCTACAAAACTTGGTACATTCTCTCAGACCCTCTTTTGACACAAACATTCTCTCAGACCATCTTTTGACTCCGCTGCACACCAGTACCTTTGCTGCTGAAATATTGCTAATACTGTGCTGGTGAAAAGCTGCTGTCTCCACACAGCTAAGCAACTGGACTCTCTGTGTATTGCCCAGCTGCACATACTTCTCTATTCATGTTCTAACAGCTCTGCTGTGCAACTTCTATATGTCATCCACCTCTGCTACAGGAATTTGTGTGTGTGCTTGTTCACATCACAGTATTCATGTGTGGGAGTGTGTGCATGTGTGGGTGTGTGTGTGCACATGTGTGTCACAGGATGAGTCAAACTCCAAGCACTGGTTTACAACATCCTTCCTTCAACCACGCCATATTTAGTTATGCCATAGGTTCCTGAAAACCGCCAGCTAATGAGCAGTTTTTTGGTGGTGCTCAAACAGTAGTAAGTTTGTTCCAAACAACTCAAATAAAACAAGGCGTGTCATTTATAGCTGACAACAAAGTTTACACCAGCACAAATAAAACCACAATTGACTCTTTTTCTACCTGGGGTGGATGTGCCTCATGTTTATGTGTGTGCTTGGGTGCTAGGTTGCTTCTACAGAATTATTAGTACCCGAACCTTTTGGAGGGCACTGACCGTGTCAGTGGACAGCTGAGCGGAGATAAAGAGTGCCCCTTCAGTGGCATAACTAAATCTGGCAGAGTTTGGAGGAAGGTGCTGGAAAGCGGTGCTCAGAGTGTGAGGATGAGTGTGTCACAGTTCGAGTGTGTGCCTGTGTATAGTTTCAAGATTCACAAAGATGGAAGAACCTACTTGGGGTTTCTGTCAATGTGTATGATGGAGGTCAGGGTTCTGAGGGCAGCAGCCTTGATATCCTGCACACGGAAAACAAACAAATATCACCATCAGTCTGCACTTGTCTCGCAACACATCATCATTCATCCATCCTCCATATTTCCAAAAGAATTTAGCTGATGCAGTCTTAGCACAACCAGTTCACCCAATATGCTGAGAAATGGTTTGATCATGGATTTATCAGCTGCAGTGGGGGGCAATTTTCAGTACAGCTGCCAAAAAATACCCACAATTATTCTTAAAAGTTTCTAAGTTAAAGCATTAAAAGGAAAGACACCTGTGCTTACTGTTTTACATAAACATGCTTTTTACTCATTTTTCCATACACTCCTCTCTTACATCTGCAGACCACGGCCAAACAATGGTACTCTCTCCTGTGATGGTCTGAGCTAAACCAGCTCCCAACCCCCCTCTGTATGATAAAGTATAACCTAAGCTTGTCTCCCAGGTATGATAATGGATAAGTATAACCTAAGCTCGTCTCCCAGGCATGATAAAGTATAACCTAAGCTTGTCTCCCAGGTATGATAATGGATAAAGTATAACCTAAGCTCGTCTCCCAGGCATGATAAAGTATAACCTAAGCTTGTCTCCTAGGCATGATAACTGATAAAGTATAACCTAAGCTTGTCTCCCAGGCATGATAAAGTATAACCTAAGCTTGTCTCCCAGGCATGATAACTGATAAAGTATAACCTAAGCTTGTCTCCCAGGCATGATAACTGATAAAGTATAACCTAAGCTTGTCTCCCAGGCATGATAATTCTTTAAAGAAGACTTATGCTTGTACCCTGCACACTGGTTACTGACACTTACTGTATCATGAAAACATGAGGAATGCCTGTGCCCTACAAGGCAGCAGAGTAACGCATTATGAGACAGCAAGTCAACATACCACCAGGTAGCTGTCTGCAATCTCAATGATGTCCACCAGCTCCTCGATCAGGCCCGGGTACAGAATCACATTCAGGTTGTCTTGGATGGCATTGGCGTAAACTGTGTCCATTACAGATCAAAATAAAATCTGTTTGAATGCAATTTAGTAATTCTAAGGACAGCACAAAATAAACAGGAACATGAAGTACAGTACACAATACTACAAACTGGTTTCAGTGCTTTGTCAACATGATTCAAAACTGAAAAACAAAATTTTACTTGCATCTTTCTTAATGATACCTATGCTCTTACAAACATCAAGTCACATCACATAAATGTTCATTTACATCTGTATTAACACTAGCCAAACTATTACAAACATCAAGGTTGACAATTATTCAACCTGAGCCAGCCTCCAATCTTTATTCATCATTTTAGTACCTCCAATCTTTATTCATCATTTTAGTACCATCAGCATACTCAAAATCTGCCTCAACAAAAACACAGGTGAAAGAAACAAAGTAGTGCAATAAAAGAAAGGAGAATACCTAGAATAGATATGGCTTGTAGTCGAGCTTGCACACACTGCAACCTGGCACCATAGCGAGGGAAAAGATGAGCCAGACGTATGTGTGTATACAGCAGCACCTGGACACCAAGCAATTCATAAATCAGTCAGTCAGCTAGTTAACCAACTGCTATCCGTGTTGACAAATCTGTGATTTTGTAACACATCAATGGCTGAAACTGTCTGTGGTTCCATTTCCTTGCCAATCAGTCATTCAAACACAAAAACTGAAAAAGGAACAATCAATTATTAACAGGATCTCAATAATAAATAATCCAGGATTATATCTGACAATGAAAATAATTAATAAATCATCCAGGATTATATGACAATGAGAATATAATCTACTAACAGCATCTGACACAAAGGCTGCACACACATCCTCGCCAAATGCTTCAGCAGACTTCTCTGTGCTGTGATCATGGCAAAACATTCATGAACAATTCTGATCTAACCAGCAGTGCCCAGCAATAGCACAACAGCCAGGTTGTACTGAATGCAAATGTGGGCAACCAATGCAAGTGGAAAAAGAAAGGCTTCAGCACCTGCTCCTTCAGACACTCAGCTCCAACCCACATTTTTCACTTCCTCAAAATTCATTCTTCCCCTGCTTCCGTCAAACATTAGTTGAACACACATATGACCACTTCCCTGCCTCCCTTGATCCTTTTCTTCTTCCGCATTTAGATGCCCAAGCAATTTTTACGTGGATTCATTTGTTTATTTATATCCCTCACCTGTGCCAAAAGTATGCTGGGGAAGCAGACCTATAAACTAAAACACTGCTGGTGGAGCAAAAACAAAAGAACAAACTTTTACATGTGTGTTTTATGCTGCACTATCATTTCAGTCACTGTGTGACATTCATTAAAGTGCCTGTCTGATAGCCACTGATATGAACTGCACCTGTTTGTTGGAGGGTATGGAGAAGGTTTCCAACAGCTCCTCCATGATCTGTGTAGGCAGTTTCTCCGACCGATCTACATTCTCCAAGTGTATACTCTGCACTGCATTTGAACCCTGAAAATGCACACACAGTGAATTTTATGAAAAGCCAAAAAATGCACTTTGTCTGAAAAACTTACAAAATCTCATGACAAAAAAAAATAAAAAAATAAAAGGAAATTCTGGCACACAATGGTAATTAACCCTGATAACAATGCTACATCAGGATGGGAAGGGATAGGAGAACCTGTCATTGCCTGGCACACAAACAAAGATCAATAAAACAAACCTTTTTTGAAGATTTTTCTTCCTTGCTTTCTGTGTAGAACTCAAAGTGAAGTGTTGTTGCACTTGCTGGATAACTCTGTAAAAAAATAAAATAAAGCAAATGCATGACTGAAATTTAACAACTACATGACCAAATTAATACATGCATGTCTCAATCATTCAACAAGATGAGAAAATGCTCAGCTGACCTCCATTCAAAAACATGACACACAGTTTGGACTACATTATCACTCCCCTGAATTTTTGAAAAAGGGATGGAATGGGCCCCAAGTATGTTTGCCTTAATATAACCCACACATCTAACTGGGCATTTGTAGAGACAAAAAATACATCAATCATCTTCCCTACTACAAAGTTGTTTATCATATTATATTCATAATAGTTTTCAAATAAGCAAACAGTAACACAAAGTTCATACTCCACTAGTCCAGAAAATACTCTGTTTCATCAGATGCCACTCAGAGCTTTGAAATCTATTGAAGGATACCAAAACTGATGTACAAGTGAAAACATTACCATCAATTAGAACTTTGAAACAGCTTGACCCTAGTCTTCGAGAAAAAGCCAGTTTTCATGGTTTTGCATGCCAGCCTTGTGAACACTCATGACATACATTATTTATACAAGTCAATAAAATTCAAACAACCAATGAGTAAATAAAATTAAAAGGAGCATAAGTGCCATTCTTCTGATCTACTCCCATCATGATACTCACAGTAGGAGGAAGATTTTTACAGCACTCAGCCAGCCCAAAGCCATTTTCTTTTCCTCCCCAACTCTGCAAAGATCCAAAGAGAATATGCTCAGTTTTGCGAAGTTGTTACAGAGACTGGGATCACCTGACCATTGTCACAGAGATTGGGATCACCTGACCATTGTCACAGAGACTGGGATCACCTGACTACTGTCACAGAGACTGGGATTACCCAAGCACTGTTACAGAGACTAGGATCATCCAACTACTGTTACAGAGACTGGGATCACCTGACTACTGTCACAGCGACTGGGATTACCTGAGCCCTGTTACAGAGACTAGGATTACATGACCACTGTCACAGAGACCATCAGCCTACACTTCACAGCATGAGCAGTCACAAACATTTGTCAACATTTCTTTGTTTTCATCCTTTTTCTTGTTGTTGCCAAATCCAAATTATGTTTGTCAGATACAGAATGGAAATACTATTTATGTTTACCCAACTTCAGACCCAGTAAAAAGACAACTTGGTTTTTGAGAAATGCAGCAACAGTCTTTCAATGACTCCAAACATGAAAGGGAACCCTGAATTTCTGAGACAATGAATACATCAGCAGTCCCAGAAGCTGTTGAAGATACAAGCTGACAAACCATGAGACAAACTGACAAGTAGTCAGGTATCAGGAGAAAAGCAGGAGTGGCACTGACCTCTGCCAAGTGTGTTAGGCGAAGGATGAGTGCCTGGCGTTTATCCAAGTTCATCCGGGTAATGAAGTTGGATCTCTTGCTGCAAAAGACAGACCAAGTTATACAGGCATGTTTTACCATGATCAAATTATGCAAACTGCATCAAAGAATGAAAGTAAAGAACAAACAGCACTGAAATCCAAACAGCAGAACACTCTGAGAAACATGACCCCAGTCACAAGTGAGTGATCACTCAATGGCTATAGCACAGCTGAACCATTGATAAAAGACCACCCTGCTGCAAGACCACCCCTCTATAAAGACTGACTTCTAAAAATCTTGCCCTTCTCATTTCCACGTAAATAAACCCCTATCTATGGACCACCACTCTATAAAAGATTTGCTTGATCTTCAGCATGGTTTTAAATGAGGGGTTCTACTGTATAAAAAAAAAACCACTTTATTATCTGATAACCAAATGAATGACAAACATTTAAGCCTGTAACAGACACTGATACAAGACCAAAAATTGTGAGCGAATCAACTAGACTGACTGCAAGTATTCAACAGTGGTAACTATCATGACAAACACCAGCACCAGAGATCACATGTCCTCAAAGACCACACATTTCAAAGCAGGTTGCTTCTTCCCATCTAAATGAGCTGTATACATGTAAAATGCCAATTTTCTTTAGAGAGCACAAAATCATTTCACTGGTTCAGAAACTGAATCACTTATCTCCATCAATGATATGCTTCCACACCTTACACACACATCCAAACATAGTTTTAATGTTAACTACCTTCAGGGTTCTTCCACAGAAGCCACAGATGCTCTCACACACACATGCATGCACAAGACATAACACACACCTAATCTAGGCTTAATCTCAGGCTAACACCCACAGGGTTCTACTGCAGCTACAGATATATATCTTGACAAGACATTTCTGGCTGAGAGGTTTACCTGAAGACGTAGAGCAGGTTTAGGACGGCGAGGACAACGTACATGTCACACGAGGACAGCAGTGTAGTCAGGTGCTCCATGGAGCTGTACAGGTGACGTGAAAAGCTGTGCTCGATCAGCAGTGCTGTGAACCGTACTACCTCCAGCAATAACTGCTTCAGCTGCGGAAGAAGGAAACACTTTTGTTAAACTGCTTCATTTTCCACTGATAACTGTTTTTACTGTTTCACGAACAAGTAACAGACAACAAATCTCTTGACTGGAACTCCCTTTCACTGCATATAATCTGCAACACAATTATCATTTCTGCATTTATCTTTAAATCCCCCCTCCCACCCCAGGTTTTGGCTGAAAAATTCATACAGATCTCCCTTGACTGACCATGCCAAAAACTTTTTAGAGAGTATATCTTTGTCCCCTTACCAAGGGACACAAGCAGCTTACATTTTCTACCTGCTAAAATGGCTCACAATGTGGCTACCTAAATTTCTACCCAAAATTTGCAATCAAACAATTTACATAAAGCAATAACGAAAAGTTGGGAGAAAACAGAAGGCAGGAAAAATTATAGTAAAGTCAGCCAATCACTTGTACAGCAGTCAAATAAATCAATATGGTGCCTGAAAATGAACCCATGTCAGTAACTGGATACTAAAATTCAAAACAGCCACAGCTGAGCAAGCCGTCATCAGCTTGCTTGGTGAGGCACCTCCCCAAAGTAACTGATCACACCAGCATCAAACGTGCATGCCCAAGGCAGCCCAGCAATCATTTTTGTCATCCTGCTCAAGATTCAGCTAGAGCTGGGGTAAGATTTCTTTCACACAGCTCCTTCGTATTAAAAAACCTTCACAAGGCATCACCTGAACAAAACCTGAACACCTAGACACAGTGATTTCAATATGTATACCCCTTCCCCTCCCTCGTCCTTGATTTACTACACTACAAATCCTGCTTCATTTACTTTGATCAAATCAGCTTCAAAGGCATCTCAACTGGATGATCACAAATTCACCACTAAATCAGAAGACACAACTGAGAACACATTGAGAAAAAAAAAAATAGTGCCTGTCTCTAAAATAAAATATCCTGCTGCTGTTACCTATATAGACCAATATCACAGAACACTGTGAAGACATGCTACAAGATCTTTACCTGTCCATTGCCAGGTAGGTCACATGCCATTGTCCAGGACTTGTTGGACTGATGAGCACACCCCTTTTCAAGCACGCTGTCAAATAGGTCAAGGACATCCGCCCAGTGGTACAGCTCACACTGAAACAGTTCCACAGGGAATTGGGTGAAAGCGGTCAAGGACATTCATCCTATGGTATTGCTCACACTGAAACAGTTCCACAGGATGAAAGCTGTCAAGGACATTCAGTCGGTGCTGTTGCTCACACTGAAACAGTTCCACAGGGAATTGGACAAAAGCTGCCAAGAACATTGGCCCAGCAGCACACATTACTTCTAAAGTTGACACCAAAACAATGACTCATTGTATCCACAGAGAGAAAATCTATGACAAATAGCTCATCCAAATATATCCGGTTTTCTGCTTTTCAATGTCATACACCAAAAGTGATTTGATATTTCATAAGCATCAGCTAACCCTCACTGTTGAATAGATTCTGCTTACTTACCACAGGGTTCATACAAATTTTGGACAACAAAATCGTATACTTTCTCCAGACTTGTTCCATGTTTAAGATAAAAGTGAAAGACAGCACCATAACTGCATATAAATCTGAGAAGATACCTCAAATCTATATCTTCATAATCTCTCTCTCTCTCTATATGATGTTTATTGACCCCTTCTCAAAACCTGAACTGGACTAATGGTCTCATGTTAGCCCATGCTGAAAAGTAAACCTTTGATTAATTTTGTTTTATTGTGTTGTACATTCAATAAGCAAATACATATGATAACCATGTGTTTGTTACTTGAGCGGAAGTGCGGTTTATTTGTGTGAATGCACTGAAAGCTGTGTAAACACTCCACGTGAAAACGTGACACTGGCACTGATGTCTAAATGAACTTAAAGTGACTCACCACTAATGAGTTCTATCAGAAACTAAATTGTTTTATGGACGAATAATACTTTTATGCTTCATCCAATTAAAAAAAAAAAAAAAAGTGGGAACGTTTTATGTGTTGTTTATATTATGGAGTATTGAATATAGACGATTGGTCATGACACGTCCTGTCATCGGTCAGAATATTTTTTTAAAAGCTTGACTTGGCTCATAAAGGAATAAATTGCTGTAACAAGTCCATCAATGTGGGTGTCTTTACAGCAGAAATAGTCTGCATTGTTTATTTCAACTGTTTTGTGGTTTATTTAGCTTTACTCTCCATGTTTTTATTTTGACGACAGTGTCTTGTCATTTCATCATGCCCAGCCAAATTTGAAACCTAAACAAACTACTAAATGCAGCAATATGTTCCGATCCTAGTTTTGTAGTACCAGGTGACCCAGAAGTAGTCAGCTTTGTCTTGATGTAAAAAATGACGAAAACCAGGCATGGTTAACAATTTACTTTTCTTGTTATCGACAAACCATGTCCAAGCATTACGTCATGTCCAATCACATTTACAGCACTTTTACACAAGTTTCACACTATTTAGTGACTAAATAATGGCTAATTTCCATGTATGAAATGACTGATGTGGCAACAATGTAGTCCACGTAGAAGGCAGATAATTTTGGTTGCACTCTGTTCAAATTTGAAGACGACGAGTTCAGAGTGACAAAAAGCAAATTCCTGTCATAATCACGACCGAGCACATGGTCAACTTTACCAAATTAGGACTGTGACTTCATCATAATGCTTCTTTAATTAAAAATGCTGATTGTAATTATGAAACACCAATCTTGTTTCAGCTTTTCAAACAGAATTTGGTGACTTTGTTTTTAAAAATGAAAAAAGAATAAATAATAATAACAGATGTATAATAGTAATACAGTATTAGTTTTTAGCACCCTGCTATATCTGTCATGTTTGTATAATACTGCAGTGTCTGTTATGTCAAGAGGTTTTGTCTGCATCAAAGTAAAAAATAAATCAAATGTAAAAAATGTATCATGTAATAGACTGTTTTGACATTTTTGATCAGACATAAAAATAAAAAAATAAAAATCTTAATCTCTGATATTATTGAATTTTCTGCATTTTTTCTCTCTGGTTGTTATACTGCATATGAAATAAACAGTATTTCTACTATGTATAAGCTGTGTTTGTTAATTACTGTCAATATTTTGTTTATTGTAAAGCACAAATAATTAAAGGACTGTTGTCGGACATTACTGATGACATGACATTTTCATTCAAAATCAATGATTTTTTATTTTATTTATGAGACATGTCTTATTTCAGCTGGTGACAGCAACAGACATCTTTCAATGAATGTATATTTAACAACATACAATGATTATGTTAATACTTTGTTTGACTACTTTTGATGTCATCAGTCACATCCGATCAAGGTAGGCAGTTTCAATAAAATTGCCTCCAACATCAACAATTGGCCACAAACTATCTTCTAGCTCTTATATTTAGAAAATATAAAAATGGGACAACCCACTAAGATTTCCATTTATATATGCTACTGATTTATTCCCTCTTGTGTCATACTTCACAGATGATGTTCTGAAACTGGGTCAGTGTTCATCCATTCTATCAGTTTTCACATTATCAAATAATGCTGCATGCCCTGTAACACTAACAGTCATGGTAAAAAATATGCACCCCACTGCTTGTCTACACCGCATTTATCAGTAGGAACAGTGTGATTTTTTCCCCATTGTAAAATTAAACGAAGCAAAAATACTAAAATCTTTGTTAAGGGGCTGCCCAAAACAAAAATTCCATACTTTAACCAGACCCTTGCAAAGAACTGATATTAAAAATGCTGGCCTAGAAGTAAAAACACGAAAAATGGTTAAGCATTCAACTCTTACTTGAACAGTGTCTGCAGAAGAAAAACCCAACTGTTGCCACATCTGGACAGAAAGTGCCCAATGCAACCACATACTTGTTTATGTACCATCACCACCAATTAGGTGCACCTTGTGGAGATCACAGCTGATCCCTAAGACGTCACGAGTTAATTAAAATGCCTCTCACCTTTCCATATGTCCATGATTTAGCCTCCTTTAGGATCTGCAGAAGATCAGGCTCTGCGCACGACTTGATTCTGTCTATCAAGGTCTTGCAGTCAGCAGGCTGTCAAAGAGAAAGCAAAACCATCCAGGCAACTTAGTTTCTTTACACCATACAGCCCAGCACACAATTTCCAACAGCTCAGCTAAATCAACTTCACTCAGATGTGTTTGTGAGACTTTATATGATAGAGAAAATAGGTTCTGCGTGGCTGTGCTATGTTCCCTATTGTATCTGAAACTGTACCTGTTTTACGACTGAAATGTGCCTTTGATAACGCGGAACATAATTCAAGAGAGAATTAAAACAGATTTGCCCATAATCATGAGATCAGACCGGTTTTCTTCATCACAGCTTTAGCCATAGCCCGGCCATGGCAGTTGCTCCACTGTTACAACTGTAGTTGTTGTCTGGTGACAAAATGTCATAAAAAGTTAAATGAATAGTTAAAAGAATCTGAGATAGTGAGAACCATTTCATTTTGGTGTATGTATATCACACCCCTCTGCAAGAAAGCACAATTCATAAGACAAAATCTAGAGTACAGGTGGTCAGCAAATACAGTTTTGTTTAAGATAACTGCAATTCACCACAATATACTTAATAGGAACTCCTATCATTAGTATCAAACTCAAAGATGAAAGATTTAAAACAAAGTATCAAGTCACTCACCACCTCAGAAGAGGACTTCTTCAGCTTAGATCTGTCGATCTTCATGTTCTTGTATTTACTGTCTGCAACAGCCACAGACAACATATCATACACTAAACCATAAATGGGTATGAACTATGTTAAATTGAAATCATTTATTGCTACTTACAAAAACATAGAAAACTTAAATAAAAAGCTAGTAAGAAAGCAACTACCAAAACCCACACCATGAGATGCACAATAGGAAATTAAGTTTCACGTTTCAAACACATCAGTCAGTCAGTGGCTTTCAAATCTGATGAAGGTTACCAAAAGCATTACAAAACAGTAAAGCTCAAAGGTTATGAACGTGCAAACTTTGTCTCCAAGAAGGAGCCCACATTAAAGTTTTTGTTCAGCCTGAAAACATGTTGACTGAGTTAATCAATTATCTCTTCCATTAAGAAGGCATGCAGGCCAAGGTCATAAAAACTGGCAGGAATGTGTGACCTTCAGTCAGTGTTTTAATCACAAGTGAAGGCTTGGGGGACAAGACTTGGTGCGCATAATATGGTTGTTGAAATCCCAAAGGGGCACAGTTTAACTTCAAAGAGTCACAACCATTACTGACCATACCAGAGATTAAAATACATGCACACAGAGCTGGAAGGGGTTGAGAGGACATGACCAAGAGCCTATAAGACTGACACAGCCATGTGACTCATGCACTAAAATAGACTTAATAGTATCGCACCACATACTGTTAAGGTTCAGAATATTTGCCTAAAATTATATCATTTATAAGTAAACCTGTAGGTGATGCATGGGTTGGAAGGTTCATGTGCCAGGCCCCAGCTTAATCCATTTATTACATATGTGTGTGTAGAATGCCTAACCTTGTTCAACACAGATTATCATCTAAGTTTGAAAATCTCAAACAACAATAAAAACAGGCCAGGATTATAACCTCTATCAAACTATAAACCTTAAGGCTTAACACAATAACAGTTCTGATAACCGTTTTGAAAACTGATATAATTATAGCAGTGTCACAAATTATACAAAACTGCAAGGTGTATTTGCATGGTAATTTTTTTTTTTTGTGTGTGTGTGTGTGTGTGTGTGTGTGTGTGTGTGTGTGGATCAAATCTGATCAGGTTACAACTTTGTAATGGTTGTTACAAATGTTAGATTATATAGAACTATACAAGGTCACATAAGATTCAAAATCAAATACAATTTTATTGGTCACAGGACAAAATAATCGTAATGCACTCAATAACTGCTCAAACTGGAAGGCAGGTGCACAGAGAATTCAATATGCCTAGCAATGCAGCAGTCTAAACAGTGGCTCTGGTCAGGCATGGAAATGTTACAATCCTCAGGTGGAAGCATAGAGCTCACCGAAACGATGCATTGCATCTAGATCCAAACACAAAAAGGTTCAAACAAACGCTTATTTATTTTAACACAGACACACAGTATGCAAATTTTCGGCAAGTCCCCTTTATCAAGCCACAAAATGATACTTAACAGATAAACAGTCACAAATTATGAAAAATGAAAGAAAAAGATTTATCTTGTTTTGTTTTATTTTTTAGCACTGCATCTAGTTTAAGCAGTGCTCTGCTGCTTGATTAATCCTTCTGCTCCATAATTTGTGTTAAAGCAAAGTAGGGGTAACAACTACCATCGCCAATATCAGAACTGATAAAGCACTTGACTAAAATTGAGTTCTAGTCTGAAATGCCCTTTTCTATCTTATACTGGTCAGGACATAAAAAGATCATAAAAAGAAGAAACACGTGGCCATTTAGTGACCTACTCACAGTGAAAGCAAGAAGAAACATGCTTGTTTTATTCTCTGGAAAAACTAATAATGCACTCAACAATGCCCTGAACACTGATAAAAATTAAAATATGGCTTAAATAATGACACCCAAGCACTCATTGCATGACCGTGTCACTGTCAATGTCGCTGATTGCCTCAGTTTTGTTTTCTCTATGTGGGTGCACATGCCACACCATACTCTCTGTTGCATGTGCTGCTGGTTTTTGCAACCTGTCTGGGTATATATGTTATATATATGCTGATCTTAACCAGAAACTGCTGGTTAACATGAACCCTAAATCAGTATTTTATGTTTCTTACACACACAAGACCTTAAAGCATGGTCAAGGTCACCAAGCAAGGTATGAATTGGCAGGTCCCAAAGGTTAGGGTTAAGTATTGGGCGGTTCAGGCAGGGTTGTTAACTCCCTTGACTTTTGCCCAGCATCGCTTAAGTCCCTTGGGTGCTTTTACTTCCGGAGCGTACTTTCTTCACAATGGAATGCGGTGACAGTGAATATGCAAATTTTACACTGCCAACATTAAAGGCATTTTTGGAGGCCCAGAGTCAAACTGTGTCTGGCAACAAGCAATAACTTGTTGCTCATGCTACAGGATGCCCCAAAACGTATTTTTTCCATGAACTTGCGATCTTCTGGACAGCCAAAAAGCGATGCAAAGACACTTTTGTCCCACCCTCCATCCCCTTTCCCCAGTAATTTTTTTCAACTGCAACAGTGGTGTCATTTGTATTGCTTTGCAATTCTAGGTTCAACTTCCATTGTTATACACAGTGTAAAGCAATGCCTACTCGGAACTTGCACTGGAAGTGACGCTGAGACCTATAACGTCTTGCGTGAAAGATTGCAAAGCGCATTCACTCATGCAAACCAGCTTCACTGAACCGCCCAACAGTAATGCAACGTTGGCACACCATCACTTAAGTGGTATCAGTTAGTTGCTAAAGTTTTTGTCAACTTTGAAAATATGCCCATTAATTGCTTGGAATATATAATATAATCATTCCATCAATACATGCAAAAATTAAAAGTTATAATGTGGTAAAAATGGTTCATGGAAACTGGTCACATAATCAATGTGACCAGACACATAGCCATCCATACTACTAGTGAGTACTACTAGAGCTATACTAGCAAACACCCTACTCCCTTCACTGCCTAGAACACACGCCATGCACTCTTTTACTGTCCTGTTTTAGAACTTTTTTCTTTTTTAAAGAACCAGTCAAACAAAATTGCAACCTGAACTGCAGTCTTACCAAATGTTGATTTTTTTCCCCTAGCACATGACCATATGCTGATCTTAATCAGTAAAATGCTGAAAATTACCAGTTAACACGAACCTTGATTTTTTTAAAATACAAGTCAAAAATCAGTGAATTGCAAAACCATGTATTATATTTACCAAACCTTCCCCTAAAAAAACAGATCCGGCAATTTTTATTTATTTTAGGCATGATTTATCTGGTGCAATATTTTTTTCATGTGCCAGCTAAATTTACCCCCCAAAAAAACAATCATTATCAGTTTTTTTTTAAAGGGGGGTAAAACCTATCTGACCACACCTTCTCTCGTGGACTTACACTTTTTCTAAAATGCTGCAATGCGTCATCAGAACTTCATTCAGTGACAAATATGACAGCAATCCACATGCATTACATTTCCTGCGTGACCTGTAATATACATACATAGATACAGATATATATATACATATGCAAAACTGAGAGCTTGCTGGTGTTCTATGGGTGATGCCAATGGCATTTTAGTGACATGAAAATGAAATGCGGAGAAAAGAGGACACAATGCAGTAAAGTCAACAGCACATAAAACAACTGTTTGTGATGGTGTCCAAAAAAGCACCTCACAAGATCTATATAAAATCAATGGCACATCCCATCAAAAACTTTTACTGTAGATCATGTCTGTTTAACATGCTTCAAGCACATGAGAAGTTTAGCCTGCAAAGGAGTTCTTTTAAAGTTAAAATAATCATCCTTTTTCCATTAAGGGACAGAGAGCTCTTGCAAAATGTGCTACAATTAGAGCTGATCCTGCCATGGGTAATAAAAACTAATATTATAGCAGAAATTACATAAATAGGATTCTTACTTTACAACCTTCTGAGGCAGGACTACTCATGAAAGTTTAAAATTAATAAAAACAGTAAGAAATATATGGGTTTTGCCACACAAACAGAAACACTGTTTTTCTCTCTGTCACACACACTGAATCAGCATGTATGACTGCAGTAGGCCTACCAGCAAAAGCTAAAACTGTTATCATTTGTTTGAAGTCAGGTTTCAAAGTGCTGTGCAAAAGGGGCTTCAGCTGACAGAATTTAATCAATATAAAATGTAGATTGAGATAGTTAGATCTGAACTGAGGACAGTGGATGGATCTCCTGTGGAGGACAGCAACAGATTATTTGGAAGGCATGGGGGGGGGGAGGGGGGGGGGGGTTTCCAGATCACCACTTTGCATGTTTTATGTGGATGCAAAAATGATGGACTAGTATGCATTTGTTTCCCTCCACATTTGTGAATGCAGTATGGCCTGCAATGCCCTGCAACTAAGTGTATGTTCACCATAACTGTCTTAATTTTATGACTGACAAAAGAACTGTTGGCCCACTTTCCTCATGTTCTTAGTTTGTTCCTGCACCAATGTCTGGGCTACACCTCTGAACCGCTAACAATTTAGGTTGTCTAAACTATTCTACAGCATGGTCAGGTGCATTATCCTGTCACAGCTGAAGTGTTAAGTATTACTACTACAGTATTAGGGTTACTCTTATTGCGAGAGGGAAATGGGAATTTTAGTGTGCACAACAGTCTTAGCCAGTGCACGCATCACAGAAGGTGAGACAGCACTAACAAGCCTGCACTAAAACGCATAATGTATGAGGATGGAAACTGCTTCTGATGCATCTGCAAAAAGTGATCACTCAGAACAAGAAGAAAAAAATGAAACAGCTCTTTCAGTCTGAGTTCTAGTTTTAGCAGAAGCCATGTGACATGTGTGAAGTCAGGAGTACCCTGGATGACAGGGTTACTTTCTAAACATGGTCATTTGCCGACACAATGCTCAGCAAGATGGTAGCATACCTGCAGTGCAAGACCACAAGACCTACAGCAAGACCCAGGAACCTGGAGAAATTAGAAAATGAGCAGGATGTGTCCTGCCACACAGACATGTGCAACACACTCTGTGGCCATGAACAAGATCATGCCCATGCATACCCTCCACAGACACCAGTTGGAGACGGATGACACCACCAAGCACATGGGTGTCATTATCAACAAAGACTCAGGTTGGGACAAACACACTGACATGTGTAGAACTCGTCGGGACAAACACACTGGCAGCATGTGTAGTAAAGCCAGCAGAATAGTCACTTGCTTGCTTGACCTTTGTGTGTCCCATCCTTGAATATGCCAGTATGGTATGGAAGAGCATCAACATGATTGAAATGGTCCATTTTTTTTTAGTAACATTCACTTTAAACTGACACAAGAGAGCATCCAGTGTCCAGAATATGCTGGTGGCACTCAAATGGCCCACCCCACAAAACCAGGGGAAAGCAGCCAGAATCACCATGCTACAAGTACAAAAGATCAGTGCTGGCAGATGTGACGATCTGCATCAGCTACCAGCTTGAGCCCAAAGAGGACAGAAGATACATTTCATCAGTCTCTAGAGCTGACTACAGAAACTACAACTTTTTCTCCAAGACAGTCTGGGACTGGGTCAACTTGTTTCTGCCCCCCTGACCAAAACCCACCCCACTCTGACAGCCCAAGATCTGCCCGGGGAGTCAGGCTCTTCCATCATGCATGAGTATCCTGAAGAATAAACCAACAGCTCTTCTCCCCCCCCCCCCCCCCCCCCGAAACCCTCAAGACAATAATGTCATGAGAATGGTCAATATTTTGACAGTGCTTCAGTGGTCACTTAAATATAATTACAATAGAACTTGGAAGGACAGGAGTCGACCCACAATAACCGCTAAAACTGAATTGCCAGGATGCCCATTTGGCTGTTCCTACATAAACTGACAAATGCACGGTACTCTAAAAAGTCAGTACCTTTTCTTTTTTTCAATCGTGCATGATGTGATGTTTTGTCACAACAGTTAGCAGACAACCACAGGTGTCAAAACTAATCACACCGAGTTATTCTCACGTGGTAAACTACTAATCCATTCCTTTGCCTTCGATGTAAAATAAGCCGTTTAAAAGCAATATGCATATTAACACAAACATACATTTTTGGTATGTGTGCAACTAAATAGAAACAAAACGTTACAAACATGGTGGATGACTGTAAAAATTGCATTGACGATAACCGCGAGTTGACTCGATCACAAAAGCTCCGTTTTTCCGAAGCTGCGTTGTCATCGTTTTGAACTCGAAACTATTCTCAAGTAAACCTGATTCCTCCAAGAACCACTATTTATATCTATTCATTACCTCACAACTTCGTGCGTCAGATGAAATTCATTTCAACTTTATGCGCAGATCTATATCACAAGAGATATCGTCGATTTGGAGTTTTGCCTCCAGACGGCTGCCATGTTTCCAAATGATGTGAGAAAAAGCCCGGATGCAACAAAGTAGAGAAGGGCAGATAATTTTGATGTGAATCAACTCCCCTTTTCGGTACTCCATGCGGCATCAAATCCAAGATGGAGGATTTATAGAGAGTCTGCATCACCAAAAAAAGAACTACGGAGACCTCTTAGATTTTCCTCAGGTACACTATGCTGTTCCTAAAATTGCGTGCATCGATAAGAAGTGGACAGTTTGGAAAAATCTGTTTTGAATGTCTTTCTTCAGAAAGGCATAAAATTGCCTTTTCACTGAGGAGCACAATGAGAAGGGGAAAAAAAAAATTGCAGCAATTGGGCTGTGTGTTTTGCAATTTATACAATCTATCAGAGTACAGGGAACCAGGTAAACTAGATACGTATCTAGGTAATTTGGGTGACAGTTGCTTATTGCATTTTATCAGAGAATTTCACAAAATGGAATGTTCTTTTGTTTGCGAAAGCTATTACGAATGGCAAGGGTTGCAAAAATATTTGGCACCTCAGTCCAACTCCAAGGAAGTTCTTAGCACTGTAGCAGCAGGGAGAATTTATGCGTTGGCACACTGGGACGCTTCCTTTTCGGCTTTTGTGTTCCGTCGTTTTGCAATGGACATTGCGGTGGTCTGTTTGCATCAGCATGATTTGAAAAAAAAATCAAACTGTACTGCTGTAGACAAACTCTTTATATTCTTATTTATTAACTTGTTCTTATTTATTATTCTTAATATTATTCTTAATATTAACTTGTATTTTTTAACATTGTATACGTATGAATATATGATTAAAACAACTTTGCCATGTATGTGTTTATAATGCCTTACTAGTTACTGATTTATTTGTTTCCAACATTAGATTTTCATAGAAACTTTGAAAATGTAAATGGGCCAAGCTGCTCAACTAGTACTAGAGCTGAAATGTTACACAGCTGTTGATCTTTTGATGTTGAGTGCCAGCAGTGTACTTCAAGCTGTTATAAGTATAATGTCCTGGCTCATACATGATGCAGTGGGTTTAAGTATTGTAACATGCAGTTTATCCAAAGTCAACTTTCGACCATATACAATGATTGATATAATAATAATGTACATTTATCATGCGCTCATCAATGTCCTGAGCGCTCACATGATACACATTAACCTAAATATGATATTCTATACACATGTAAAGCATAGTCCTACCAAAACAATTTACATAAAGTATTATTTATTTTTAATAATAATAATAAAATTAAAAACGCATCACAAACATGCACACACACACACACACACACACACATACAAACACACACACACACATACACACACACACACACACACACACACACACACACACACACACACACACACTGACTGTAGCAGAAACTGGGTACTGATATTAGTTAGGATGGAAATACTGTGAGAAGAGGAAGGTTTTCAGTTTGGCTTTAAAAGATGACAGGGTTGAGCAGTGTCTAAGGTCTTGTGGGAATGAATTCCAAATGTGGGGTCCAAAGCAAGAGAAAGTGCGGAAGCCATGAGTCTTGCGTTTGTATTGTTGGACTTACAGCATTTAGCAATAGCGCTGCTTAGCAGGGATATCGCTAGGTTTTTAAAAGCTATGTATGGCATTATATATTATAATTTATATGCAGGCATACATGTACAAAAACTTTGTATTCATGGTCAAAAATGAATACAATTGTAAAAGATGTTAAGCGGATACTACACCAGCCCATAAACTCCCTGCATGCCTTCCAGATGACCTGCTGTTCCCTCGCCCTAGGTCCCTCCATTCACTGATTCAGTGAGCATCAGCCCTGTGTCATTTTGTCTAGATTCCTCGGTCTACAAAGTTAGTCAGTTTAGTGTCTGTCACAACACTAACACTGTAACGGGACTTTTTTGTTTGCTCATGCTGCCACTTTTGAAAAAATAAATATATAAAAATATACCTAATATATTGCAGCGTCCTGCCCATTTTACATTTATTCAGCTCTCAAGTCTCAGTCCATTTTACGTGCTGCCCCTTTTAGTTTTTTATTTGTTCAGCTCTTGGTCTGTTTCACACTGATCAGGAAAAAAATCTATAGGGCAAATTAAATCAGTAAAACAGTGTTGTTATTAAAGTAAAAACAGTGGTGCTGTTTGCTTATAAAGTTATAAGATAATAAATAGTGGTAGATTACTACTTTTAGCTACTGGAAACCAGGGCACAGAGGGAGAACAGTTCAAACACAGCAAAATGCAGGCACTGCTATGGCTGGAGTTCCTTCTAGATTTATTTTGTATTGGGGGCTAATCAGGAAAGTAGCTCTTTCTTTTTGCATATGCATTATCAGGGGTTACAAACACTTAGAACGTGTATACAGCAAATGCAGTGTCTTGGAAAAAGAGCATACAACCAAACATGATGCTACACACACTGACGGCAATTCTTTTAAGAACAATCCTGCACTTATTTAGTTGAGCTGCTGCCTCTTAATCTCATGCCTACTCAGTACTGCAGAATTATGTGCACGGCTGACAGATAGCAGCACTACTTGGAGACTGGTGCCTGATTGGTGCCTTGTTAGATCAAGCACATGAGCACCCAAGCATACATGATTGCACACACATTTGTTCCCCCCCACCCCCTGCACCCCACCCCCACCCCAGTGTCCAAGGGAGAACACTGCCTCTTAAAGTGTATGTATACACACAGATTACACTGTATCACCACCAGGGCTACCACAAACAAACAAGACTAGTCTTTTGCTTCAGTTCAAACTCAGAGGCAATTGCTCACATGTCATACTCATAGTCATACACTGATAGTCTTAAGTTGACATTTTCCAACCATATAAATTACAATTACTACTGTTTAAAGCAAAAACCATCAAGAACTTGTTGAAGATTAGCAATGTCAGCTAAACAGTGTCTGCTTACACAGTGCTAGCTTCGTTCCTTTGCATGCATTCTTTCCCAATGCTGATATTCCTTTTGTCCACAATCGCAGTGCATAGTTAGTCCTTCTAAGTTCTTGTGACTACATTTGTATGTAAATGGTATCCACGGACCCCGTCAATAAAAACTATCTTCAATTCAGATCATCAGCTTGTGTAGGTCAGTAGGTAGTCCAGATATCAGTTTCACGTGTTTTTATTGTTGTTGTTGCTGTTTTGGTTTTTCTGTTTGTGTTTTGTTTGCTTGGTTGTTGTTTTTACAATTTTACTATTTTTAGTGGAAAAAATAGACCTCCAACTTTGCCAGACTCTAGTGTAAGCTTTGGCCTAGCAGAGAATGGGGCATATTGTAGGGTATTGTAGTCCAGCATCTTTGTACTCTTGGCAAGTCTCATCATACAGATACAGAGAGAGATTTTTCCTTACCAACTCAGTCAGCTATTTTTGTCTTAATTCAAGATCCTAAGTACAAACACATTCATGCTTAGAAAGAATGTTAATTCAGTAGGGCAATACAAAATGTGCAATTTTTCAGGGTGAGCCCCATTTTTAAAGCCACAAAACAACAGTTAAATGGTGATAAATGAAAAGAAAACGTGAATGAAGACTTGAGGAGAATGATGATTTCATGACACATAAAAAATGAGTCAAACAAAAGATTGCAGTCACAGATTTGATTTTAAGTTTTTGTGTGTCTGTGTTGTGCCAGTATCATCATTCTCCTCATTCACTTCATTTACATTTTATTTTCATTTATCACTATTAATTATCTGTTGTTTTGTGGCTTTGAGAAAGGGGCTTGCTGTAAAAATTCGCACATGTTTTGTATTGTCTTATTGAACTACTATTCTTTTTAATTTTTCCTGTTTTGATCTTGTTTGAAAATGCTAGCAGTCATCCTTGTTTCAGATCTTTTGATGTTTTAAAATTAATTCATTTGTCATTTTCAAAATATGTAGTATAATGGTGAAATAGACTGGGAAAACGAAAGGCATGAAAAATGACAGAAATGACAATCTTCATCTTTTTGACACACCCATCAGCAAATCAACAACAAAAATCCTCCATGGCAGTTAAAAGAAGTTTTATGTTTGTGAATGTGGATGCAGTTTACGTTTTAGTTTGAGTGCATAAGAAAACACTGATTATTACTTGCTTATAAAGTTCTTTTTTGCACATTGTCATTGTGGACGCAAGGAAACACTGGTTTAGAGTTAGACTAGAAATATGATTCTTTGGCTGAATATCACAGGGACTGTGGCTAGTCGCTATTAGAGTTGTTACTGTTAATACTTAATACTTTTTAGAAAATATTTTGTATTTTGGACAGAATTCAGTTGCCAGTGGCAGCTTCAAGTGACGTGTGATTATTGATACTAAGATAGTCATTTGAAATGAAGGTAATTAAAATGTATCTTTTGTTTCAACAGTAAAAGTAAACAGAAGTCATTGTCAGCAGAACTTTGCTTGTTTTCAGAATATACTGCCCTTCTGCATTGTGGACACAAGGAAACACTGGTTTAGAGTTAGACTAGTGATATTATATAAATCCTTAGCTGAATATCACAGTGATTATGACTTGTCACCATCAGAGTTGTTAGCGTTACTTGTTTGAGAACATTTTGTATCTAGACAGAATTCAGTTTCCAGTGGCAACGTCAAGCAATGTGTGATAATTGATAGTCATTTGAACTGAAGGCAGTTAAAATGAATCTTTTTCAGCAGTAGAAATAAACAGAAGTCACTGTCAGCAGAACTTTGCTCATTTTCATTTAGGTTAATATGTATCATGTGAGCGCTCAGGGTGTTGATGAACGCATAATAAATGTACATTGTTATTCAGAATACCCTGCCCCAGCCTCGTTGGTCCTTCTAAATGTTTTTCTTTTAGAACAGCTTTTTCATGTCTTACCAAATTGCCAACCAATCACAGTTACACTAACCTGTGACTGTGTAAGTGTGGCTTTGGTAGTTCAAATACTTATTAAAATATATTAAACTCTCTGTTTTCTTATACAGGTGAGCGGGATTGTTGTCGTGCTGGTGCCATGGACAGCACTGATGGGAAGGTTCTACATGTGAACTACGATATGGGCACGGAACTAGCCAGCTACCTGATGGAGGACCCCATTGAGATGGAAGAACTGAGCAGCAGCCTTCATGATCCATCCGGCATTGGCCTGCACCTGGAGTGTGAGGATGACAAGAGCTATGCCTTGCCCTTTAGCAAAAGCAGCCTTCGACTCCACAGCAACAACGTCAGCATGCGCATTTCCTTCAGCTCGGCTAATGATAGCCTCTCATGCAGGTACTGCAAGTGCAACTTTCTGAGCGAGTCACATCTTGGCAAGCACATGCAGCAGTTCCACCTGGAGAGTGGTGATGACTACGAGGACAGGTGGGATGGGACTGATGATGAGCTGGCACCAGGCTCAAACCACACAAACGGAACGCATTACTCCATACCCTCCCCACGGGCAGCAGCAACTTTCCAGCCCACACTCTTCTCTGCAGCGGGTCCAAAAAAAGAGAAGACTCTGAAGGCAAAGCGCAAGTCCTTGATTAAAGACAGACAACGGGCAAACCCACCAATCACGCTCACCATCAAGAAATCAAAGTCGGATTCTGAGATACAGCAGGAAGAGCAAGACCCTGTGGTCGGCTCACCTGCAGCACAGATGCTGCAGGTGAAGTGTGAGGTGCTGAGTGATTCAGCCAATGAAACAATAGATGTTGAGTCGAGCTCGCCCAGTAGTTCTCCCACCAGTGTGAAGAGTAGACTGTCGGCCAGCTTCAGCCTAAAGAAGCATGTGTCAGGGAAGCCTTTTACTTGTGACATATGCATGAAGACTTATGTGTCAAAGTATGCCCTCAAGCGCCACATTGCCACCCACAGTGATGAACGCCCTTTCATCTGTAACTTCCCAGGATGCAAGGGTGCCTTTAAGCTAAAATCCCGCCTCACTGACCATGTGCGCTATGTGCACAAGAAGAAGCATCAGCGTACTGTGAGCCGCAGCAAGTCCTTACCCATTACTGCCACCCCAGCTTTAGCACAAGCTCTCCTCTCCCCCTCCTCACTTTCCATTTCCAGCAACAGCAGCAGCAATTCCAATGGTGTCATCGCCAATGGCAAAGGTAGTTCTGCTCCCAAGACATTCAAGTGCAGTATGCCCAACTGCACCCGTGAGTTCCGGGACTCACACAACCTGCGAACCCACATGTGTTTGCACACTGGTCACATGCCGCTCAAGTGCCCACATTGCGAGTATCGCTGTGTTCAAAAGTCAGCTCTGGACTGGCACACAAACAACACACATCCCAAGTCCTTATGACGGACGGTGCCTGAGGTAGCTCTAGTCTTGTCCATCCCTGTTAAACAATTCAAAGATGCTCTTTACCTATGGTCTTTAAAGCTTTGGTATTATATGGAAATGTACTGTAAAGTTTTGTTTTATAAAACTGTGGATCTAAAATGACTGCACTTCAGAAAGGCTTGGCCTGAGCCTTAGTCCTAGAAGAAATTTGGCGATCTTAAAAGGAAAACTGGTGGTGTGCCTTTTTTCATTACAGATGGCATGGAAACATTAAGTCATCAAAAATCATCGTAAACTGACTTTGCACACAGCAACAAATTGCAGGTCAGTTCTGACAGCTAGTGATTTATGTTAAAAAAATTATGACTAGGTATCCAAGGTAATCCAAGGATTTGTGATTATAAAAAGTGTGGTCAGACTATTAGTTTAACCCAGTTCCACTGACTTGAGCAAATAAAACCACCACCACCACCCTCCCCATCTGGATAGGGGACCAGTGTGCCCTACTCTGAAGTTACTTTTTTCCCAACTGAACTGTCCAGTGTGCCCTACTCTGAAGTTACTTTTTTCCCAACTGAACTGTCAGTTAAGTTTAAAACAAATGGCCAGAAGAAGAAAAATGACAACTTAGCACAATAGTAGTGACACTAGCACAGTGAACCAGGGACAACCCTGTGTTGAGGATTCTCAGGCTAACACTTCACAGGCCAGTAATTGCCACTGGTACTCCCTTTTAACTCAAGTCTTTTTAATTATTTGAATGGTAGCTACTTCACTCAGCAGTTTATTCAAAGGTTCATGTACCTGCATTTCATTTATCCCAGAGCAGGTAAGTAAAATATGAAGAGCCCACAGAGTAAGTTGTCTTACTGTCCAACAATCAGCCTTTTTATATATAGACCTGTAGGTTTGTTACAAAGTATTGTAGTGAAGACTGATTCTATAAAATAACTGTTTCTTAACTTTCTGGCATTAAAAAAAAAAAAAAATCAGTTTAAGTGCCATCAGTCACCGATACATGTAGCAAAACATGCCTGACTGAGACTGCCATTACCAGAATACCATGTTCTTTGGAGGCTTTCTCTGCTGTATGAGACACATGTATACAGCTTTGCAAAATAGGGAGAGACTAACATTGGTGCTGTACAAAGAGATTTAATTGGGAAGGAGGAAAGATTTTTTTATTTTTCACTTTTCAGGTCTTACTTGGTTTTGTCAGATCTCCCAAACCTATCTTCCAGAGCTATATATATATATATAATGCCACAAAAACATTTAAAACTTTTTAAAACATATTTTGTATTAAAAAAGATATAACTATAAGATTTAAATTTAAAAAAAAATAGTTTAAATAAATGTATATGTATAAAAGCTTTGTTGCTTATCTTTCTTTGAGTTGAAATTAGTACACTGAACAGTTCAAGTAGCCCATTAAGAAAAAAACATAAATTATGTGGCTAAATGTGCATTTTTTTTTTTTTTTTTTTTTTATAGTGTTGCAGCCAACTTTATGAATAGGCTGACTGCCACACTTGAAAGGTGTGAAAGTAACAGAGTAACTGATGAACAATATTAAAATCACATGAAGACTTTGTTTTTGATGAGCACAACTGAATAAAAATTTAAATACTAAGTAATGCATCTAAGGTCTTTTAAGTTTGAAATTTTACAGCTTCTCTGGCAGGTCTTGACAAAGCCTTGGTCATAATGGATGTTGCTCGTATGTGATTTTTGTCTATGTGCAATATAATAGTACCTTGATCTTCTCTGGTTTCAGGCTTTGAAAATAATGCTCCCTTTATATTTAAACATGTAGTTTTGGTGCTGTTCAACAGCAATATTAAGAAGTGGCAGTTGAAAAGTGCAACTACAAATAAAATGCACTACAGTTCCTCACCATGCTTCCAAAAGCAGGGTACTGCTACTAGGAGATATGCCACTGGATTTGTAGCACAGAATGAAATACTTTTTGTCCTGGCTGTGGGCTGGTGATGTAAACTACAAAACTTAGCTCAGACTTGCCACACATCCTGATAATTTACAATACAAATGGGTTCCAAATTTACATCTTCTGGTATTTTGGAGAGACCATTGCATCAGGAGATAACTGGTAAGATTATGATTACTTAATCACTGTACCTTTTTACTGTACCTTTGACAAGGCAGATGGACACATGTCATGGATGGATGATTTGGAGATGCATGGAAATGATTTGCCACAGTTCAGTGAGGAATCGTTTGAATGATGACAGCTCCCTGTGGATTGGACATTATTACATGTACAGCAGAGAATGATGTTGTGTTGTGGAACTGAGACTTCTTGATCATGATCACAATCATGATGTATTACATGCCAGCAGACGCCAGTGTGTGGAATTCAGACTGGCAGTTCAGAAGAAGATCACAGCTGTTGAGGCTGAATCAAGTTTTCAAAACTGCTGACATGTCAACAGCTGTGTCATGTGCTTGACTTAGTGGAACAGGTTTCTAATGTTTTGTTGAAAGCATTCACTGCCACAGATGAATGACAAAATAGCTTGTGTACTTGAACATGAGGGACAGTGGTCAGCTCTGCTGCCCCCCAGCCAAACACAAGTGACAAAATCACTTGGACACTGCATAAAGTATGCCTGACATGACTGCCTCCTTGGAAGCAAATCAGACAGATTCATGCACACCTGGTTTGGTTTGCTCCTGTCACTAGCATGATTCAGAGTGTACTGTTCTAAATATGTGAAAAATAACAAACATGACATTCAGGTAAAGGGGAGAATAATATATGTGAAATGTGTTATATAAAGAGTGCAGGTCACCACAAAGTTCAAAAAATGGTAGTGGAGAAAGGCTTGAGTTGAAGGACTTGGTGGTATTCATTGTTTGGGATTATTACTTATGTACACTCTGCCAAAGGAGAGAGGTTTTGATGATGGATGCTTGATTTTTTAAAGAAAGTACCATACTTGTTTCAATATTTTCATGTTAATTCATGGGCTCTTTACTTTTAAATATAATACAAGTTCCCCAAAACATTGTTGAAAGTGCATATTACTAGTTATTTTGATACTACATTGCAGCTGCAACCTTGTGAGTCAATTATGTGTTTATTTTGTATGCTACACTCGTATAGAAAATTTTATTCTCTTTTCAAGACCACCCATAACATTACAAATACATGTATCATTGTTCATACATCATGAAAACTTTAAAAAGTGGACAAGAAGTTATGTTAAAGTAACATTTGGATAGTAAAAAGCAAGCAGCACTGCCCAGTTATTGTTACTGTGTTAATCATGTGATGTTTGTTGAATTTGTACAGCATTTTACTATTTAGTATCAATTTAATTTTACTAGCTTGGAGGAAGAGGTGTTACTGACCATCACATTATGCGACCACTTCAAGTAGAGTTGACATTGCCACTGAAGGTATCCACTTGAGTGATTTATACAGTAAGAGGTGCTTCTTCAAATATTTATTAAAAAATATTTTTTGCTATTCTCTGAATATTAAACTGCCAGTTGATTCTAATTCATGTACCAGCCCCTCAGACTCAAAAGTTACCCTTTTCCACTGCTTTATACCACAACCAAAAGTGGTCTGAATTTGTTAGAGGTGAAATCAGGAGAATGGTGCTTTGGTCACACTATCTTGCATCACAGAACGAAAAACAAGGTGGGGTTGGTCCAATCACACATAATTATACCCAAACCTGCTATTTTTTCAGTATGATCTTTGGAATGATTGCATGTTTTCCATGTTCATGCGTATTGTTTCAGGTGCCTGTGGTATAATAGCTTGCTGTTTTATTTGAGTTTCATCACAATGAACACCACAAATTGCCTCAAATAGTGTATACTGAAATCAGAGCTTTTTAGAGGTGAACATGCCCAAGGATTTGTGCTCATGAATGGGAGGCAGTTGTTGCTTGATTGGGGGGAATCTTACTGTTCTTAGTTTTTGCTAGCCCACCAACCCAGACTTCTGTCCAAAGTCTTGGTAGGTAAGAAAGTAAACTTTTTTTTTACAAAGCCAGACACAACCAGTCAGCCTTGTATAAATTTGTAAAACATAATGATATATCAGCGGGGCGGGGATAGCTCGGTGGTTAGAGCACCGGACTCGTGATTGAAAGGTCTCGGGTTCGAATCCCTGCTGGAACGGCGGGAGAATTTTCTTCTCCAGGGTCGACTTTCTGTGCTGACTCTTATTTCGGTATCCGTTCCACCCCCGTGTTACCACAGTAGCACGTAAAAAATCCCGGTCATTCTGCCAAAAAGTGCAGGTGGCAGGTTACAGCTAAACACGCATACACCTTACGTATGTGGATTTTATTGAACCGTGCTTCGGCATTGGTCACAACTTGTCCCTAATATGTCATATGACATCTGAGGACATTAAGCATCAACTCATCATCATCATCGATATATCAGTGTGTCATGATACACTACTTCATAAAATTGATTAAAAACAAAGTACAATAAATTATTGAATAATCCAACAGTGTCAGCTAAGAAATGAACTTTATCAAAATTCAATCAACTGCAGATTGTTGAAAACATTCATTTCTTTGAGAAAATTTAAGATGGGATATAGGAGGCTATAAATAATCTGTAAAACAGTCCTGAGAATATTCCTTAGTTTTTGTTGTTGGTTTTTGTCTGAACTAAACTTCAGTCAAATCTGAACAGTGTATTGTAAAATGTGTTCTAAAGAAAGCAACTTGTTGCATGGAATACATGGAATTCCTCTGCTGGAATGACTGGATGGAAGGAATTTGTTTATTTTAGGATTCATCTTATGCAGTTTTTGTTTTTGTTTTTTGTTTTTGAATAGCTATCCCACTTATTTTGCCAGAGTTTAATGATGGCATTGTTCAGATGAGGTTTCAAATCAGAGAAAGAGATTATTTGACGGAGATGCAGCCATAAATGGCATCCTTAGCTGCAGAGTCTTGCCACTGATGTCAAACTGATAACATGGCTAGGAACCCAGATGAAAACAATCTCCTTTCCATCACAGGCTAACTCTGAAAACATTTCATGAAATTTTGTTGGAATCTATTGGGCTCAAAGTCTCACCTGTGGGATTGATAGACAAATAATCAATTTTTGACTCCCAGTCAACCAAGACAGTTGTTTTAGGGTTAGGGTAAATTGCCTGTGGGACTTTATGATTGAGACTGATGGTGTACTGCACATGGCACTGTTGCAAATGTCTGCAGTAAAAAATAATTACAGCACAAAAAAGTAAATTAAATCTCTGTTTTACTGAGTTTATCATAGCACAAAAAGCATTGCAACAAAAAATACTCTTTCAGATATGACTTGCAATGCACAAACGCCAACATGCTCACACAGATACATGTGCACGCGCACCAACAATTATGACTTTTTGTTTTGAATGTGAGGCAATTGAGTGTTCTTTCCACCTGTTCTTTCCTTCTGTTCTGCATAAGGGGGCCCATTGAAATTTCTTTCAAACCATAGCCTTTCAGACTTTGCCAGTCCTTGCGTGGACATTGTTGCCCTTGGAACCTTGGTGTCTGGTGTGCAACATTGACAGAGTCTGCTTACCCTGGTGTTCCAATTGCAGCAATGCAAGATCCAAACACATAAAAGGTTCAGAAGAATACTATTTATTTAGCACACAGTGGCAGTCATTCTCCTTTTAGATTTTTGCAGCAATACAAACAAATAAGATGCATAAGGGAGCTGGCATTTGAAACATTGAACTAGACTCAATCTTACATAGAATACCTCTTTCAATGTTTAAGTATAAATTCATCATACTATTTCCAGCTGGTTGAGGCCTGCTGTTTAGCAGCAGTTTCTGATTTAATATTGTACAGCAACTCCTTGAAGGCTTTTGTGATCAAGTGTACAGTTTTGATGTTGATTGTGTGTTGCAATTACTGTAGATCTGATTCTGAGCTTTGAAAGCTGTTTGTGTTGCTTTTTTGTGTTTATTTGGAACTGCTTGATTCTGCTGAATAATACAGTGCAGGTCTCAGTTTCTCAGAATTTTTCTGTATCAGGGAACTGACTAGATCTGTCTTAAATAGTAGATAAGCTGATTATAACAACAGCATTTTGTTTTTCACAATGTAAGTAAACCATGCCACTTTTTAAAACTGCCTGGTAAATGCTGGTATTATCACTTAAGTGCAGCTCTCCTTTGTTGAAAAGTTGCACTTCACAGAATCAGAGATCGCACCTATATGCATTACAAAAGCACACATGCTGAAACCACCATTCACATACACCATGACCATCTGTATTTCTGTGCTGAAATGTTATTTAACTGCATAACAACTTGCACCTACCAGAAGTTTCAGATACTAGTGTTGCAATAACCAGAGTCAGTTAAAGTTTTTAAATAAAGTTGTGCTTGAGCACAAATTGTGCATAATTAGGTAGATTTCACTTATGTGGTGGCAATTATATATTATTATTTTTCTTCAACTCAGGTTGATTATTTAAAAATGGAGTTGTGGAAAATATTAAGAAAATCAGCAACACAAAATTTGAAAAAAGAAGAAGAGAGAAACAGAAAACTCAAAAAAATAACACCAACAAAAGGTATGATGAATATATGTACTTAGTCCAATTGTCAAAGCATACCAGCTATTTATGTTGAGAGTTGTTAGCAAGATATAAATTATGATGCATGGTTGTGTGTTGCATGAATTATGACGCATGGTTGTGTGTTGGAATGCATGTGTATGACTGAATACTCCTTGAACAATTGTATCATATAATTATGTGTATGTGTGTGTATATATATATATATAAATATTGAAAATTGTTTTATTTATTAAGTGTGAATGAATTCTTCTGAGGGCGTTTTATTTTCGTTTTTTCTTTTGTTGTTGTTGCTGTGTTTGTTAAGTGTAGAAAACAAGAATACTGTATAGACAGCTATCACAGATTACAGTGGAACCCTACTTCTGTGACAAACTCCTTTATGTTGCAAAGATAAAATTCTGCTGAAACTGTGTTGCACTGTGCAGCAGCAAGAGAGGGTTACTGCATCTGCATCATAATTATGGCACAGACAGTTATGTGCATCTGAATCTGCCGCAGCAATAAATAATCTTCCACAGTGACCTTACTGATGCAAGCCAAGTTGACCAGCACTTGGTCTCTGTCATCTGTGCTATGACAGAAAGACAGTGTTAATTTGTACATTGCTGAAACAGTAGGTCCATTTTTGGTGGAACTGTGGTGAAATTACTGAAAAGTCTGCATTTGATAAAATAGACCAGGAGCTGGTCACTATTGAAGTGTTTGAATTGGTTTGTATGTCATGTTTTAAAAGCAAAACAGAATTCACAGATTTCCTGACTGCCCCCTTTTTTTGAGCTTGTAAATCCTTTGAGTAAATTTCTGTTAAGAGGAGGCGAATTGTGTGCACAAGCCCTTTGCTATGACTTGCATGAAATGACAGGCCATGAAGATTGAATCTGATAGGCTGTGTGCAATTTGTGAACATTGTTGTTGGGTTTATTGTTTTCCTGGAGGGCTGGGGTGGAATGAAATAAAAATCAAATGCTTTGCAATATTGCTGTAAGTGTAAGAGAAACTGTTGGTCAAGTACCAGTGGGATAGTTTTCTATCAAACTGATTTATTATTGATATCCTATGGCTTCAGTTTGGCTTAAGTGAAAGTAATTAGCTTGTTTACCTACAGAAAGTTTATGTACAAAAAAATTGCATCCACAAATTCCTCAGATCAGCAGAAAGAACCTTTGATGTTAGTTCATGGGCTCTGGGGTTCCAAATATGGGCCTGCTGCAGATGCGTTCATCGATATCATGAAGCCAAATGTCTGAGGAAGGTCCTGGAATGCCTAAGAGTAAGAAGTTCAGGGATGCATGTATTTCTTGTTGGTCTGCACAGGGATTCCACACAACCACTACACATCAAATCTATTTGGTAGAACTGGAAAGTTATGACACATGTTCCTGACCAACAATTTTGCTTATTTGAACTGAAACATTTCTTTTTATGTTTGCACTTCAGACAGCCCCAATAGCCTGTGCCTATGCATTGCAACTATTTACAAGTAACAGTATAAAATCATGGATACATTACAGGCATTGTGTCTGACATAGGGACCTCTTCAAAATGCAGTATTTTGCATGGTGTAAAGAGATTAATTTTCAGCTTTAAATTTAAATCATGTGTTAACTGAATCAAAGTTGTAAGTTTTCTAGGGATGTTACTAAGAACCTCACATTTGTGGATTTTGTTTTTTGCTTGTTGTTGTCTGGTGCTGTTTTTCTTTAACCTTGGATAAGCATTCAAGGTATTGATTACTGTGCAAACTGAATTCACCAATTTATTTAGTTGTTTGGTCAAGTGGCTGCATAAATGTCCTGAGGTACTTTGATGCCCCCCTTTCTTTTTTTTCTTTTTTCTTTTTCTGTTTTTGTGAGCTTCATCTGGCAAATTGTCCCTAACCTTCATGATCCTTTTTCTACCCCCTTTTCCCACCCAAATGTAAATCTTCCTCCAGGAGCATGTGTGCTCCTAGTGGCACTAGGAATGATCTTTAATTGTTGAGATAGTTCATCTGTCATCAGAGGTTGGAAGGAGCCCGCTGACTCTAAACAGGTTTTGCCCAACAGGTTAAAAAGACTGGAATAAAACCTTCAAATTGAGGGGTTGGTGTAAAATGCCTCACTGATTTTATATCAAATTTTTATATCAGATCCATGGATCATGATTTGATTAGCACCACAACAGCTTGGATGTGCATAATGCTGTGAAGTGTCTTTACAGTTTCACCCATGGTGATTTTTGCATGCACCATGCATCTCAAGTGATTCAGCATGCTTATTATGGCTTATTATTATGGTTTATTACAAATGGCTTATTATTTGTAATTTTGATAGGAATGAAGAGCAGTCAAACAAAATTCGTAAGTTTTATGTGTGGATCTTTTCTAGGACTACCTACTACCTACCCATTGGCCAAGTCAGGTACTGAAGCAGCGTGTGCCTTTGGTTATGTCTTTCTGAACAATGAATTTGTGCAGAAGTGGTTTGAAAAGGCAGATGGTTTCATGAAGTGGCCTGTTCACTGCAGGTCCTGCATTTTAAAGGACTATATATATATATGATGGAACATTTTCTAAAGAAAGAAAAAGAACTCTAATCCCCATTCTCCAGATCTCCCCTGATAGGAAAAAGCCAAAGAAATTTAACGGAAAAGCCTCACAGTGAAAGGTCCAAAGCAAGTTCTAGTATGCAATACTGTCATGGAAGAAAGAAAGAACATGTTTATTGTGCATGCGTTATGAACCAATGTGTGAAACGATCCAGCATGTACCGGCACAAGCACCAGCATGAGATCTTACACTGGCACACCCAATATGCGATCATATGCTGGTGCAGTGCACTGGACTATGTTCAGAGGCTACTAGCACAGCCCAGTATGTGACAGCTTGTAGAAACCCTGATCATCTTGTTGCTGCCATCTCTTCTGCCACAGGTACAGCTGCAGTATCTAATGATGTGTGTGTGTGTGGAAGGAGGGGGGCCAGCACACACACAAACACACACACGACAATGATCATTGCTGAAGCAGTTTACTACAATGCAACCAACAGCACATTTCAACAATGATCGGGAAAGGTTATGAATGGCTGATAGGTGAAACGTGTGTTTGCCACTGGCCCCATCAGACATACATACCTTTTACCAGACACACACACACAAAAAAAATCTGTGATCACTGTGGAAGCAAGTTACTATGTACAACAAAAACTGGTGTGTTCTGTGGCTTTAGTGTATGCATGTGGCTTCCATGAAAAAGGTTATCACACACGGGGTCAACCATTACCTGGGTAGGTGTGACCCAGTGTGTCATGGACAGTTTCTCTCACATAGGCACAGCACGAGTATACGATCTTGTATAGGGTGCAGCAGTATAAGATCTCATATTGGCACTTGCCTCTGTGTGTATCAGGTCATTTCACATATCAGTTCATAATGCATGTACAATGTGAGAACAGTTTAAGTGTATGACTATGCATGTGATCTTGCATAATGTTCCAGTTACGACTCATTGACTGCAAACTTCTTTTTACGTTAGGGGCTTTTGTATGTTTGACATATATATTTGTGTTGTGATTTGTATGTGAGTGTAGTAATTATCACCAACTTTTGTTTTCGGTAGATGTAGTATTATGTCACATGGTATCAAAAATATGTGGATTTAATTGAAAGCTCTTGTTGATCAAATGCTGTTCATGAGAAGGAGATAGTGACTGACATTTGTTGCCGGAGATCGTTTTCAGCTTGGTTCATGAATGGGCTGATTGGGACTCCTTACACAAGAAGATGGGGAGGGCATACTCCACAAGAGGGGGGGGGGGGGGGGGAGCAAACCAGCAAACAGATTTTTGCTATAGCCAGCTGATTTTACTTCACCAGAAAATGGAGTGGAGGAGGATCAGCATTGCAGATCTGGATGTATTTCCTCATTTTGCTTGAACAGATTACCCCCTCCTTTCTTCTTAGAAGAGGTCTGCCATAATTTTAAGTGAGTTCTGAAAGTTTTTTTTTTTGGGGGGGGGGGGGGTTGCAGTGATAAAACAGGAAAGAATGGTGACACGCTCTGACTGTACTGTCTGTGATCTTTGTTCACAAATAGAATTATCAGTGTGTTCACATCTTTATTCTTCTGGTAGTACTATTCACTGTCAGGATTAGTTTCCCATGATATTTGATGTGCGTGTATGTGTAATATTACCAGATGCTCTTATGTGAACATTTAACTGTCTGTATACATTTTTTTGAAAGAGAAATAAAAAATCTAGTCTTCTGATTGCATCATCATTTCTCTCTCTCTCTCTCTCTCTCTCTCTCTCTCTCTCTCTCTCTCTCTCTCTCTCTCTCTCTCTCTCTCTCTCTCTCTCTCTCAGTTAAAGGCAGACTGTACAAGAATTTGAATTAATGCCTGCAGTCATATGTCTGGTGAAAACTGCAGTTCATTCTCTTTGCCATGTCAATCTTCAAAAGAGAACAAAGCATAAAATTCATGGGCAATTCATTTTCATCTCTAATATGGTGGCATGTTTTCAGTTGAATCTGTCATTCATTTTAGAAGATTTATTTTAATGCTTTCTTTTTATTTATTTTCATCATGTATAACCAACAACATGTAGAGAGTACTATGCACTTGAGCCTCTGACTCATGTGCACCCACATGTTTGTACTCGCAAGTGTTTGGTGCTGTTTAAACAATTGGTTCTGTTTAAACAGTCCACAGTGAAACCTGTGTTAATTTTGATTGTAGTTTTGAAACTAAGCAGGCAGCAACCATTATTGGTTATGATTTTTTTTTTCTCTCCCCTTTTTTCTTATTTTCTTATAATGCATGAAAAGAAAAACCAAGTGTCAAGCAAGACACAAGGTACGTCCATGTGTGTGTGTGTGTGTGCATGCAAACACATGCAAGCACATTCTTGAATGAATTGTTGTTACCATGGTAACCTATGTTTTATGTTTCCTTAAAAGTGGAGTGAACATAGGGCTTTAGGTCTACTGTACTTGCAATGACTACAGCAATATTTTTTACAAAGTATTAATTTAGTGACTGCAGACTCTTGTATATTTCCCCAAAATCTTCACCCTTCATGCCTGCCGTCATGTGTCTGGCAGTTCTAATTTGATTACAGCAGCCCCTTAGTGTTGTGCAAAACAACTGGGTTTCCATCTTCAAGTTCAAGGTCACAGTGAGGGGCTCACATATAATCAAAATGATTGTTTCTACTATAGCTTTGGAACTAATGATTATTTTGCAACCAAACTTGGCTTAATAGTAGGTCATCATAAGCCAAAATGCCCAGTAAAACATTCAGTAGATGTGGTGAAGGTCACAGCAAATGTTCAAAAGTCAATTAGTGTTTGTCCAGACAGAATCTTCTGAACCACTGAATGTCTTCAAACCAAACTTCGTAATGGTGATACATCGTCAAAAGTTGGAGTGTTATGTAAAACAAATGAGTTGCTATCTTCAAGGTCAAGGTCCTAGTAAAGACCTAGCATTGACTAGTGTTGACTATGACTAGTGTTGTTTTTGTGTGTGCGCCTGTGTTTTTTTTTCTTTTTCTTTTTCTTGTGTGTGGTTTTTTTTTTTTGCCAACCAAACTTAGTTTGACAGTAGATTATCATGAGCCAAAGTGTCAAGTGGAAATATTGGGTTGCTGAGATCAAGATCACAGCAAACGTTCAAAAGTACAGTTAATGTTTGTCTGGATGGTATCTTCTGAACATTTAACTTTGTGTAACCAAACTGGGTGTGGGGATACATCATCATAAGCTGGAGTGTCAAATGAAAAAACACTGGTTGCTGTCTTCAAGGTCAGCAAGGGCTTATATAATGAAAATATGACTGTTTCTGCTATAGCTTCTGAAGTAATGATTTTTGTGCAACCAAACTTATTTTGATGGTAGATCAACATAAGCCAAAGTGTCCAGTGAAAATATTGTATTGCTGTGGTCAAGGTCACAGTGACTGTTCAAACTTTAAAATAATGTTTGTCTTGATGACAGCTTTTGAACTGCTGAACCTTTTGTAACCAAACCTGGTATGATGGTACTTTATCATACGTTGGAGTGCTTTGCAAAAACAGTTAGGTTGCTGTCTTCAGGGTCAAGGTCATAGACTCATGTAATCAAAATTTGATTATTTTTATCATATCATCTGAACTGGTCCTTTCGCTACCAAACTGATGACAAGAGTTTCTTTCTTTTTTTCTATTATTTACAGGATGTAGTATTGTACAGCCTTTTTCTCTAGTCAGCACAAAGCAATAATTCTAAGGACAGCAGCTTTTTCTGTATCACCAACAAAACATCTGAACTTATTAGGACAGCAGCCTGCCTTTGCTTCCCATGGTGCATTCAGTACTCCACAATTTGCCAGATCTCATTTCACCTAATCTTTCACCTTACCTGGTTTCGCCTAAGCATTTTTACCATCAGCTGCTTTGCCTTGTTTCTCCTAAGTGTATGCATGTGTGCAAAGATCCACAATCAAATGAAAGTAGATCAAACATGATTATGGGAAACATAAGATCTGGTAATGTTTGCCCTTCCATTTTGTCATCTTCTGCTAATCCTCTGCATATATAAGATGGTGTGCGGTATGAACAGCAAGCCAGACGTTTTGCTTGTGATTTGATTACTTGTGTTTCACCCCAAGATGCCTTTCATGGTTGACTGGGCATTATATATCAAGAATCAAGCATTTTTGCATTACAAGGTAAGGATAGAAACCCATTTCTCTCCTCATTCAGAGGGTGAGATGATGTTTCATGTTCTCTGGTGTCCACAGAGCAGTGGCTGCAGCACTTTAACTATGTAACCGCTAAGTAAGTATGCTTTTATTACAATTTCTCTGTCATTCCTAAAGGAACTGCTTGTATTTTAGATTAGCCTACAACAGTACTATCTCTAGCATCTGCAATGTTATTAACTGAAGCCCAGGGAATGTTCTGCAGCGGCCACTATATTTTACACCTGTGTATACTATTGTTTTGGATGTTGATGGAGTCACTGTTCAAAAAGACATTTTGGTATATTGTGTGAGTTTAATTTTAGAGGTTGTTTTTCTGATGAATAAGGACGTCTTCTTTTTTTTCTTTCTGTTTTTGTATGATGATATCTTTTCACATAAACATGACTTATGACCTGAATATCAAAGCTTGGTGTGGTACATTGGCGATGTTTTTACTTGTGTGAAGAGGTGTTGCATTTTTTCTACTTCAGTGGCATCGTACAGTGGCATTTACTTAATGATGTTTTGCTGGATGACTCTCGATGGATTTCACCGTTTTGTCCCATGTGAT
>OY757547.1:6583308-6605808 GCA_963584105.1 Alviniconcha strummeri | reverse complement strand
CATCCTGCATTTTGCTTCAATTTCTATCGGATATCTTCCCACTTCCCCAAGCACCATGCATGTTGGGGTTGTAACTTTGACACCTAAGGTCAGTTTTAAAAATCGAAGCTGTAGTTTTGAGATTACATCCATCTTCTCGCACGCCCATATTTCACAACCATACAGAAGGATTGGGTGCACACATTTTTCAAAAAGTTCTAATTGTATATCTAGTGGCAAATTTAGCTGCCGACATTTCCTTAATAGTGAAAACATAGCCCTGTTTGCAAGTAAAAACTGTAACTGTTGTGCCTTTTTAAACTTGTTATTATAGTTAAATTTTACTCCCAAATATTTATAATCCCAAACAACGTCAACAGTTTCCTCATTAAAATTGAATTTCGGCATTTTTCTGATCTTCCCCCTTGAAAATATCATGACTTTGGTTTTCCTAACATTAATATCGAGACCCCATAATTCACAATATATTTTGAGTATATCTAACGCTCTCTGCAAATCTTCAGGACATTCGGCTAGTACAATTGTGTCATCCGCGTACAACAATAAAAACAAATACAAAAAATTGTCGATATCTTGAAGACACACATCCTGGGCCAAGAAGATTAAACAAACTAGTAATTTAGGTAACTTACACACACACGCACGCACGCACGCACGCACGCACGCACGCACGCACGCACGCACGCACGCACGCACACACACACACACACACACACACACACACACACACACACACACACAGTTTCAGTGGTTGGTAGAGAGAGAGAGAGAGAGAGAGAGAGAGAGAGAGAGAGAGAGAGAGAGAGAGAGAGAGAGAGAGAGAGAGAGAGAGAGAGAGAGAGAGAGTTGTACTTTACTCTAAACACAAAAGATCAGCAAGTGATAACGGTTGTGTCTCATGCCTTTCCTCTTGGTCTGAAGCAGCAATGCAATATTTCTCTATAACTGCCCTTTGTTTTAATGAGTGGATAAAAATGTTAACATTTGGTTTTCCTTTTGCAATTTTGATTTGAAAATATGGAATTTTGCCATCAAAATAATTAGGTCAAACCTTCTGTCAGTTTGTACATTTGGGTCAAGGCCAAACAGAATCAGAGGCATATTCAGTTCCACTTGTATGTCTCTACTGATCAGTGCACTGACATCAGACCAAAAAGATAGCACAGATGGACACTCCCAAAATAAATGAAGTAATGTTTCCTCTTCATGGCTGCAAAAATCACACACTGGAGTTTCTGTTAAGTGTGTCATGCACAAATAACGTCCCGTTGGTAAAAGTATGTGCAAAACCCTGAACTGAAACCATCTGAGTTGCGTATCTTTTGTTGTTAGCATCGGTTTACAGAATATTTCCCCCCAGTTCAACTCGGCAAAAAGCTGATTCCATTTGCACACACTTTTGGGCGTTTGGCTATATTCATTTAGAATTGAGTACACTCCTCTTGAGCCCCGTTTCAAAATAACTGACCACGGTTTTGAGTCTGAATCAAGAGGGAGAGCACTATTCTCACTCACAATTTTTTTTTCTTTCTTGTGCGTCATTACTGACGAGACCAATCCGTGATAAGTGAGAAAATCCAATCCCACGTTTGGAAACCTTTCATGAAAATCAGCAAAAGACAAGATATTTCCCTCTTCATCCATTAAATGTTTTACCATTGTCACAGTTTTCAGACAAGCGTGAATTTTTTTTGTTTTGTTTTTTGTTGTCTCAGTCTCACAATATGAGAATTATAGTGTATATGCTCTGATAAAAACTCTGTAAAACATTCTGGTTGACATTTTGCACAAAGTCTTTTATAACGCATTAACACTTGAGCCCAAAAAGGGTTCTGAATTTGCCGATGGACAATATTGGCGTATTCCCCTCCGAATCCTCGGATATTAGCAAACGCTGGACAAACAGCAAACAAAACATTCTTTACTAGACAGTTGTCAGGCTGGAAAATTCGTCGCAACCAATTTATTTTCATGGCTGACAAATACTCGTGTATATTTACCATTTTTAGACCACCTTGCTCAAAAGCTTGACAAAGCGTCTTTCTTTTTATTTTATTTTTCTTGCCATTCCATAAAAAATCAATTTTTTTTTTCCAGCTCCTGGATAAAGCCTTCTGTAGGATCGGGAATGTTCATCGTTAAATACGTTATCTTTGAGACAACCAGCGATTTGATGACTGCAATTTTCCCTAAGGGTGTAAGGTCACTGTGTCGCTTCGCCGGACCAAGCATTAAGTCCATATTTCAGCTCTGATCACAAGTCCTTAAAATTAAATTGTTGCACTGTCTCAAGTTCATTCTCTCTCTCTCTCTCTCTCTCTCTCTCTCTCTCTCTCTCTCTCTCTCTCTCTCTCTCTCTCTCTCTCTCTCTCTCAAAAAAAAAGAGAAAAAAAAGAAGAAGAACAAAACAGAAGAAATAGTTGACTGGTCAGTGGGAGGCATGTGACACAAAAGTGTGAACAGTCGTTGTCTCTACTGCATCAATAGAGGGTGAGTTCCAGTCCCTGATGGTGCGGGGTAAAAAGGAACCGCCTCGGTACTGCGTTCTGGTGGTGATGAGGCCAAGCTGTTGACAGTGGGTGCGGCGCTGGCGGGACTAGTTTGGTCTTGACCCAGTGACTTATATGGGACACCGGACTAGTCCATTGTAGTCGTTCCGAATTATACATCACCCCTAGGCTTGAGGTCTTCCTGCGCTGTTCCAAAGACGGCCATCCAAACGAGTGCAGCATGAGATGTACACTAGAAGTGTTGTGGTATCGATTCAGAACGAATCGGGCAGCTCGTCATCGACTGAGTCTCTTGGGACGGCCTCCAACTTGTCAATGCCTCTTCTGAGTGTATGGGTCCCATACTGATGAAGCATATTCAAGCATATTTCTGCATCTTTTGAGTTTTTCATGATCCAAACACGAAAATTGGCACATGTTTTGAATTGTCCTGTTAAATTAGCGTTCTTTTTAACCGTGATGATGATGAGTTGATGCTTAATGTCCTCAGATGTCATTTGACATATTAGGGACAAGTTGTGACCAATGCCGAAGCACGGTTCAATAAAATCCACATACGTAAGGTGTATGCGTGTTTAGCTGTAACCTGCCACCTGCACTTTTTGGCAGAATGACCGGGATTTTTTACGTGCTACTGCGGTAACACGGGGGTGGAACGGATACCGAAATAAGAGTCAGCACAGAAAGTCGACCCTGGAGAAGAAAATTCTCCCGCCGTTCCAGCAGGGATTCGAACCCGCGACCTTTCAATCACGAGTCCGGTGCTCTAACCACTGAGCTATCCCCGCCCCCAACTTTTTAACCGTTTATGTGCTTCGGCTTATATCTTGTTTTGGAGCGGCGCAAGCAGTGAAGCAATCATCCTCGTTTCCGATATTCATTTGCGCACCGTTCGGTAAAAAGATAGGCGGAGGCTCGCAATGGCGGCCTAATCGAATGCCCAGAACCAAGTCCTGTTTTGTGTTAAACTTGTTGGTGTTGATGATGTCTGGGAAAACCAAGCACGGTAATTTGAAATCACAATGAATATTTAGGTCTGCCAGTATCTTTTAAACAAAGTATAGAAACCACGTGAACGCCAAAGAGTGGACTGGTTTTGGGTGAACGGCAGCAGTTAACCACAAAGAATTTGATCCGAGTCGAACATGATCATGGAGCAGAGATTGTATGTACAGCTAAAACACTCTTTGTGTTCAGAGTGCCAAATAAATAATTTTAAAAGCAGATAGATGTGCATTATCCAGGAGCAGGATAGTTTAAAACTTAAATTATGTAAGTTGTAACGGTGTAAAACTAAGTAATGATTTAAATTATGTAAGTTGTAACGGTGTAAAACTAAGACAGTAATGATTATTATGATAAATATAATGCATTCGGTAAACGCACACGATCAACCACATCTACCAGACGCGGAGGTTGCCACCAAAAAAAAAAAAAAAAAAGGGGAAAGACAAACATGAAAGGAGAGCACATAGAACTAGAAGTAAAAGGGGTTTGTTTGTTTTTCGAAGGTGAAGGTGGTTGCTCAAGAAGAAAAATGGCCATGAAGATGAGACAGCAAAGCATACATGTATATTTATGAGAACATTACTGTCAGTATCATTACTGACATTAATGTAGTATAATAATGCATTGGAAACATAATAATTAATAAACCTACTTTATGACCACCATTAAAAGTTATTTGATTGAGTTCAGTTCAGGTTAACGCGCTGTCCAGTAAAAACAAAATGTAAATTTTTATTTATCTAAATATTGTTTACAACTCAAAGAAAAATTCTGTCATATAACAGCTTCATAAACAAACAGACAAAACAACAACAAAACTAAAGCAAGACGTGATAATACTTTAATAGGTGCACGCGGGTATGGTTTTAAATTCTGTTCTCACTTCCTTGCAGCTGAGGTGGCATCTGCAAGGTTTCGACTGGATGCCACCTTGCAACACCTTGTGGAGAAGAAAGATGACGGGTGCGTATACACATGGCGTTGTCTTGAATGTTATGCAGTCTGTCCAGTTCACAGTTCATTCAAAATAAAACCAAAAAGGAATTTTTAAAATGGTTACTGATTTTTTTTATGGTTTGGATTTCTTGTACCACTACTAGGCATCTGGGTAGCTTCTGTTACTCACTGAACAGAGCATGTTTGGAGAAAGCTAATTCCTTTAGCTCAGACTTGTCAGAGACTCAGAATGATTTCAATTTTCCAGCCACTCCTTTTCCTTGTATCCTACTTTGTTCTTTTCACATGAAAATATATAGATTTTAAAGGAGTACTAGACTATTAGTATTACTACTGTGTACTAGTACTACTAAGTACTATGCTGGTCTGATTCACTGCTTTATTTTTTTCCATTGGATTCCATTGCATTGTTTTCACAATAAAAAATGATGTAATATTATTATTAATTATTTTATTTGATCCTTTAGCTGTCTGAGTTCAAAGTATCATTACTATTAAACTGAGTGCAATTTTAGAATAGGGCTGTTAAGAGAGAGGGAGAGAGCATTGTGTGTGTGTGTGTTCTTCACTTATTGCCTAAGTAATTTATTTTTTATTATTATTATAATAATAGTATAATTTTATAAACTGTATGGATTATACTTTTTAAATATGTACACTATATAATGTCTTTGGAATCACATACATTGTTTTATGAACACTTGTGAAAACCTGTTAAGTATTACTGTAAATGTGTGCATTATTAATTGTTAAAAAACATTTCTCAACACCATTTCTCATTCCAAACCATGAATCAAATGTATAAAAAAAAAAATTTTTTTTTTTTTTTTAACATGCCAATAGTGAATAAAGACATTGATGATTTGATTCATTGATTGATTGGTGCATGTTGTGTGTCTGTATGTTTTGTTTTACATACTTACGTAACTTAGTTAAATACTTACTAACTAAAGTAACTTACTTACTTAGGCAGTTTTACTTTTAGGCACTGTGGGGTTTGCATGCTGAGGTGTTAATATTTAGATTAATTTCTTTGAGTCTCAGCTCTTTCCTGTAACATTTGTAAGTGTAATGTAAATCATAATTTAAAAAAAGAAAAGAAAAAAAAAGTCTGTTGCATATTTGAGAGCCAACTATACAAACCCAAGAATGCAAGCTGCATGGTTTTCATTATTTCATTCTTTTTCCTGCTTTGGAACTCATGGAGTTATTCCCTCTTGATCTCTCTCTGGCACTGCTGAACTGTTTCATCTTCCAAAACAAAGTTAAAAACTATCATCTTTTCACAATGCTTCTAATTCTATTCTATCCCAACTGAAACCAGTATCCAGTTTCATCATCTCTTTGTGTGTGTGCTGTTTTTATGTGTGCTGTTTTTATGTGTGTCACTGTGTGTGTGTATATAATAATTAATATGTACTGTATTTTGCCCCCCCCCCCACCCCCCCCCCCCACCTCCCCCTGCTTGCTTCTAATGTGTAGTAAGACTGTGATGATTATTAATATTGTAGATAGCTGAGTTTTGTAAATGCTTAAGGCATAGACATTATTGAGCACATTACAAATGTATAATTTATTATTATTAATGTAGACATTGTTCTGTATTTGGTTGTGCAGCTATGTTGGCAGTGATGGAGAAGGTGGGGTCTTACAGCCGGACTTTGGAAGGTGAGTCCACACCACTCTGCTATGATGAGCGTAGTTTTTGTCGTGTGTGTAAGCATTCACACCTCTGTGGGAGAATCTGTTCAGAGAGCCAAAGGCCTTGCAGTCTGTGGCAGAATGTGTGCAGGCTTCTGGCAGTGTTGTCTGTAGTGTCTGGTGAAGAAGAACTCAACTGCTATGCCTCTCACTCTCAGTCTGTGCCTCCTCATCCAAACTTAGACCACAGATCCACATGGGTGGATTATCTTTTTCCATGATGTAGATGTGCACTTTTCTTTCTTCTTCTTGTTTTATATTTGTTTATGTGTCATGTGAGTAGAAACTAGTATATTATATGCGACTGTCAGTTTTTAAGGGCAAGAAGCTTCTGATGTATTGTGTATGCACTGCAAATAGTGAAGCCGCTGATAAAAGACCACCCTCATGAGAAACTGCCCTTCAACCATTCTTAATGAGCTAGGCCATGGTGGTTCACAGGATCGAAAAGAAGGCTGGAGTCGGAGAATAGAGATTTTGCTCTGTTATCATGGTCACCTCACCTTATGAGTATACCTTTGGAATGGTTCATTACACGGTATTATTAGTAGCCTACTTCTTTCCGTCTGCAGCCAACAGAAACATTACTTTGAGAAAATGAAGTTGATGTGTAATTTACAAAAATTGGGTTTGAACTTAATCCGCAAGTTTCAAAATCTTTGATGATGCAAGACAATAATGTATGCTCTGTTGCTTTTTATTACTGGTTTGGCTATGTAAACTGTATTTTAGTGTGTGGAATTTCAGACATGCAAGCTTTTCTTTTGCCATGAAGGGCAGCTCGGCTTTCCAGGGTACTCTTCATCCGCTTTCTTTCTACTGTTTGTCTTTGGACTTGGAATACTTGCTTGACTGGTGACAAAGTAGGCAATTGCTGTGTTACAGTGCGGTATCCCCATTGCAGTCACCTCGCAAAGCAGGGAAAAGCCGCAAGAGAAAAAGGAAAGATGACGCTGTGGACTTCCTGTCAGGACCCCAGCATCGTATGTTTTTAGACAACTGTCATCAAATCCTCCCCAGCATGTTACAGTCTCACCTACTCAAGCATTGAATATGTTGCAATGGTATCAAGCATTGAATATGTTGCAATGGTACCATCATGTTTTGAGGCATCTGGTTCCCTTTGTATTTTATGTGCTGGGGTGTAACTCTTGTAATGCTCTACAAATGTGCCACTTCTGACACTACTGCCTGTCTGTACTAAGGCATGAAGTTGGTTGTTTTTAGTTTGTTTTAATACATATATAGGACACTTTGACTACTCTTTACTCAACACAATTTTTAAGGAATAAATGCATTTTGACCAGTGTGACAATTACTCATGGACCTTTGTTGTTTTTGTTTTTAGTCATACTGCATGATTGGAGTTTTGATGCAGTTTCATGCCTGTTGGTTTGCCTCACTAACTTACAGAGACCTTTGTGATGAAGCTGTTTGACCGCAGCGTGGACTTGGCCCAGTTTGATGAGGATTCTCCACTGTATCCCATCTGCCGTGCTTGGATACGCAACCAGCCCAGTAATCGTGGTCTGCACAGCAGAGAGCGGACTCCCACCCCTGAACCTCTGCCTCAACCCTCTACGTCACAAGATGAAGAGGTTGGAAAATGAACTTCTGCATGTCATTGTGACATTGATGCTTTTGTTCATTTGACCCAAGATCATGGCAATGTTTTGCAGATGTTGAAAGCTTTCAGCTTAAAGTTTTAATCATGTCTTTTTGCACAATAATTTTCTAATCCTTTCCCAGTGTTAACTGAAGCAAGAGCAAAACACATTCCTTGTTCCAGTCTAGAGCCTGTTCATTCTGTGTGGTATGCTGTAAATTGACCAAAGAGCCTAATTTGGTGTAAAGTTGTCCCTCTTAATCAGTATTGGAAAGTAAAACCTGGTTTACTTTTCTCTAGTTGGTTTGACTGGTTTGAGTGAGGTGACTTTATATGTGTGTGTGTGAGATGTAACTGAGTGACTTTGACAAGATGAATGTTCCTTGGTGCAACGTGCATTCATTACTGTGAAATCCACGACCACCATCTTACTTTTAGTCTCATGAATATTCCCAGGGAATGGAGGTCTTCCCTGATGTCTACCATATGCCACCGCCTGTCAAAGATGAATACTCACTGAACTCCAGCTGTAGAATTCCTGTACCCCAGCCCCAGCCAATGGATATGTTGAATATTCATCAGGTAATGTGTGTGAGTGTGTGTGGGGTGAGTGTTTGTTTTCATGTGCCTCTGTGTGTCTTTGTTTGTGTGTATGTGTGTTTGCATGGGAAAGTTTGACTGTAGGGGTCATTACCATTTTGACAGTAGATCACTAGATGTGAACATGCACATTAGTGTTAGTACCAGATATGACAGTAAATGTACACGTCCACTTTGATGGTAAAGACTAAAGTCTCTGTGTTGGCTGTAGGTGCAAGTGTCGAAAGTGCATGTATGTGTGTCAGTTTGATACTTAAATACATGCCACTGTGATTTTGTTAACTGAAATTTTCTGTCTTTTACTGGGAATAATGGAATTGATGAAAAACTTTGAAAAACTGTTCATCACCATGAATAATTATGAGCTGTGAAGAAAGAAAGAACAATAAGCTGATGTTTACATACACTGCACACTACAGCATGTGGAAGTTCTCTAGTTGCTGATGATTTGACCTGTGGACTGCAACAGAGACTGCATACAGGTCACATTGACATTGCTGCCAGCAGTTTGAAACAGATTGGCTTCATTTCAAGATAATTGACACTGGGCTGGTAAGCTATGAAATTGTGTGATGGATGATTTTGGGTCATGTCCACTTTTAGCCCCATCAGTTACAGAGGCTTCAAATGGTATGATAAAGGGTGTGATTGTTGTGTGCATGTGTGGAATAAACATAAAATGTCCATTATGCTGGCATGTCCACATATAAGTTCATTCCATGCTATACCAGTGGACACTCACATACACACACACACACAAACATGCACATATGCACACGCATATTCTCATACCGTTTGAGGACCACAAACTGACAGGGCCAAAAGTGGATATTTCCTAATTTTGATCTTCACCTGTCATGGTAGAACCACTGATACAAGTATTCAGTTGATATTGGATGGATGTGACTGTAGATGGAAATGTCGAACTGTGCACTGCTATGCAAGTGTCCTTCCTGCCTTTCAGGATCCTGACCAGGCCCCTCCCCCTGAACAGCTTCTGCTGGACCATATGGTGCGCTGGAAACAGACCAGGAATGCGTGAGTAGTACAGCATTTCATCACTTGTGGTGTGTGTGTGAGGGGGGGGGGGGTGCATTTTCAGCTGTGGGCTCGGAATGTTGTGCAAATGCTACTGTTTCCCAACAAAGGGATAGTTCCATCATGCAAGGATAGTGTACCTTTTTCTTCAGGAATTGTTGCTTTCTTTTGGCCCAGCTTTCCCTCCTGGTTTCTGTTTCAGACATGCTAGGCTGATGATTTTATCTCACTTTCTATGTGCGAATGAGTATGAGTTACCATTCACATTAGGTTCCACAAATGATTTCAGATTGAACCTAGTGTTGACTTACAGCTGAGTCACAGCTGAGGGCAATCCAGTGTGGGAAATCTTACCTATGAGTATGGGTAACAAACATCGGAGGGTCCAAAATAAAACCCAATTTGCCACATGCATGGGATGAGAAGGCACTAAATTGTTGAGCTAGTAGCAAGGAAAACAACACCACTGAATCCTGTCTGTTCTCTTGAATAAGTTGACTAAACTTTGGTTGTATACCCTGGGTTCACAGGAGGAGAAAAAAGGGACTGTTTAATGGCTTGAGTTTTTGTTGTTGTTACAGATGGCGAGATGCTGGTATTTTGAATGAGAGGCGCTACTCAGGCAGCATGAACTTGCTTCGAGAAATGTTTGACAGAAACATGAAGGACGGATAAGCTGGACAGGGCATATGGGACTGTACAGGCAATCACTTTATCTGCATGATGGTTTTGTATTAGAATCTATGTGTCACTCTTGTCTCAGATCAGTCACCAATTATAACTGACATAGAGGTATAACTCCTGTTTTGGCGCTCAAATCTCTTGTCATTGATCAGTTTTTACTGTGTTGCCAATATTTTTCTGACTTACTGAAAGTGCTACTACTTCATCAAGGAGGTGTTCCTCACCTGCTACTGTTGGTTACAGTACAGAGCAAGCATTGAGTATGGTTATGGATGATACGTCACTGAATGTACTCGCTGCTGATAGTGACATCTTTTGTACTGACTTTATCATGACTGATGGAAACAAATGCAAAATCACTGAACATGTGCATTCCATCAGCTGTATAACATCAAAATCAAACCTTAATATCCAAATTAACAAATCCATTTTGTGCTCCTTTCAGTTGTTTTTATATTGAGGTATAACATAGATAAGATCGGATGAGTGGTTGAGAAAATACAGCAGTTTAAAGTAGGTAGGTAATGATCTGCAGTGCAGCACTCCAGCACAGCTGGTTCTGAGCTGCAGTGTGCTTCTGTACTGCTGGTTTCCAGATGTATACTTTGCATGCACTGCTGGTGGTGAAAGGGTGAAGAGAGTAGGGGATTGTTTTTGAGAATTTAGTCATCTGAACTCCTGACTTTCAGAACCCTTCAGAGAGCACAGACTTCAAATGGGATTACCTGAACTGGGTTCAGGTCCAGGGAAACTTTCTAAACAAGATTCATGTGCAGTGGCAGTTGGCAGTGAGCAAGATGTTCATTAGATTTGTTGGAGGAACAACAACATTTTAGCCTCTAATATTTTGAAGGCTAGGACAGCCAAGGGAGATTACTATTACTAGCCTGTTGTCAAATGCATAAATTATAGATTACTATTACTAGCTTGTTGTCATGCTGTAAAACCTGATGATGCAAGTGCATAAACTATAGATTACTATTACTTGCATGTTGTCATGCTGTAAAACCTGATGATGCAAGTGCATAAATTATAGATTACTATTACTAGCATGTTGTCATGCTGTAAAACCTGATGATGCAAAGCATGTTGTCATGCTGTAAAACCTGATGATGCAAGTGCATAAACTATAGATTACTATTACTAGCATGTTGTCATGCTGTAAAACCTGATGATGCAAGTGCATAAATTATAGATTACTATTACTAGCATGTTGTCATGCTATAAAACCTGATGATGCAAATGCATAAACTATAGATTACTATTACCAGCATATTGCCATGCTGTAAAACCTGAAGATGAGAAAACAAGATAATAAAATTGTGGATTAGGAGGTGGACCTAGAATGTGATTACTACGAAATATTAGTATGCTGTGCATCTGTCAATGCATTGTTGAATCAGTATAAATGATATACCACATCAAGTTTCAGATCTTGGAACCATGCCAGGCAGCTCTTAATAGGCATTGTACATTTACTTGTGATTGAGCTCATTTTAAGTGACATTCTTTGCAAAGCAACTTTTAAAATAGGGATTTCATAACCTGATTTAAAAAATAGATATAGACAAATGTGGTGTTCATACTGCATCCAGATGTGATTCTTGTTTCTTAATGTGCATCTCTTTAGTTCATCTTTGGCCAGGAACAAAGTGGTGTGTTTCATACTTGTGTCTCTTGACGTATAGTCTTGAAACTTATTATATCTAGAAACTGCCATTGTTTTGGTCCATTTTTTATGTCTGTTGCGTGAAGTCTAATAATGATTCACAGAATTAGCAGTGACTTGCATTTTGAGGTAAGGGATCTTTGTCTCCATGGTCAGGGAAACTATGAGGCATGACAGATAATTATTTGTGACTGGTTGAACATCCTTAGTCAACACTTGTATTACATTTCAGAGATGCTGGACTTGTGTGGTTTAGTTAGGGAAGGTGGGTACTCTCTGCTTTTGTGTGACTCCCACTGTGAGGCCTGTGGGTGGGTGGAGGCTTTAGTCTGTCATTACTATTTGTGTTTAGCTTGATCGTCACTTCTTAACTTTGTAAATGTCTGGACACAGTAGGATGTGATGATGCTTTCTTTGTTGTTGGTTTTAGTAGTCTGGCATTGAGTTCAGAAATCGTTAGTGTTCAGAAGGATTGATTTTTGAAAAGTGCATTAAAACAGGAAATTGTCTTTAGGGGCACATTGCACTGCTAGTAACAACAGCAGAAAAAATACATCAGCCAGTAAATTTTATTTTTGCAACTTTGATTTTCATTGTCAAAAATAAAAATGTCACTGTACAGAAAATAAACAGAAAAGAACTTAGTGTTTTTGTTTTTCTTTCCACTTTGAGGATCCCACTGTGAAACATGTGCTTGCAAACCAATGTCACAAAATGCAGATATCTCTTGTGAAACATTTACTGTCAGTGAAATTAAAATTTGCACCTGGAATACACTGAATGTTGTTCCATGACTGAACTGTGTTGCAGAGTTGGTTTCAGTTCAGGTTGGTGTAAAAACAATATAACAATTAGAAGACAGAATAAAATTAATTAGATATGAACTGATAGGGAGGTGCTTCACTCCCTGTTTTTTTAACATTAGTAGCTTATGAAATGTATAAAGCACTTACCCTGTGGCACAGAGTGCTGAACTGAACAATACAAACAGATGGACTACATGCATCACAAAACTGACATTGTCGTTTATTAACCAGGCATGGGAATTGTCCATGAAAATGGGAGTGGGTATTGGTAAACAGTAGCTGGATTGGTCTAGTCAGTCAGAGACGTGAAAAGCCGGCGGGACACTGAAAACTTTGTACGTAGGGTTTATTTTTTTTTATTTTTTATTAACTGCTGCTCAACCCCAAACGGTGACACTCTTTAATATGATGAAGGAGGCCACTTTACAGAGTAAAAATACCAGTTGAGCTGGAAGTGAAAATTTGTGAGGAAATGAAGCTTGGAGTGCAGTGGCTCCTGGTTTCATGGTGTTGCAGTTACAGGTCTTGATTTCATGTCGCAGGACCTAACTTTCGCTTTAGATGCGACAAGAGAGGAGCGCACATGGGAGTTAGATGGTGCCTGCAGTGACAATCGGTTATTTGAAGTGGGGGGGGCTTTCACCTTGTCACAGAGGTGCTTCCAGTCAGTGGTGGTGAAGACGAAAAAGTTAATTTCTATAAAAATGACCTCAGGATAGCACAGATTTTAATCTTTGGGGGGGGGGGGGGGGGGGGCTAGATTTCAGAGATTTTCTTTCAAATCAGTTCCTATGCCTGATAACACATGATAGTAACTGACAAATAAAGTATACATCAATGCAACAGTGGACACTGTAGAAGCACAAATGAAAAAATGTTTACTCCTGTGCATGTGCACTCACAAACCACATTAAAATGTGTTAGCCCTTGGATTCCTATGTGCCATCAACTGCACCAGGTCACCTCAGGACAAATTGCACAGTCATATTTATCCTGTACCAGGTAAAAACACCAAGCTACCAGATCATGAGTGAAATCAAATGCAAACACAACCATGTCAAACCAGGCAAAAACAAGCACATTTTAACATTTGTATATATTTTTTATATCGCCTGATTATTCTGCTGGCCCACATGGGAAACCGAGTACTGCACTCATAAATGTTTTGCATACAAACAGTTCAGCAGCAGCAGTTTCACAGCAAATGAAATATACACCAAAAAGGGGGAAAGCAACACAAGGTATTAGCTGTTGGTGTCTGACACAATGTGTGTACTATAATAATTATTATTATTAGCTGCTTATTGTGATTCTGTACTTTACAATGCTCATGTTCTCCCTCCCAGGTGTTGTTTTTCCTCTCATTATTAGCCCCCCATCCCACACCAACCGCCTTTAAAAAACAAACCAACATCAACCCCAAAACACACAACCAAGCCCTCAAAGGCCACAATGTAGACCAAAATCTGCAGGCACAGAAATTACCTTCCACTGTGTGTGAATATGCACTATTGTGCATTTTGTGTAGAAATGTACATGATTGTCTTACCTTTCTGCTTCTAGATATATTGAAAACTGAAGCTTTATTGTGGGATGATCTGAAGATCACCTACTGTTATCTGGAAGTATTAAAACATGCACGCACTTGTGCACACACATTCATGCATGCACATACACACCTTCCAGTCAAATTCAAGCTGAATATCATTTGTTCCATGTAAGCACATAATAATATAATTATGCAGTTAATAGTTACGTCAATAATTCGTTCCTGCTCAGCTTTGGTTGTCAGATAAGTGTTTTGTGAAACTGCAATGATGTAAAAGATTGTGAAAGAGAGAGCAAAAGGTATGTTGTAATAGATGGATGCTTGTTTCTGAATAAATGCCCCCCCCCCCGATGTGGAAACAACAAAACAAAAAGCGTATTAGGTGTTGGTGGAACAGAGAACATAGTAGAAAGATGTGAGCATGTCGTCAAGCGCATGTATGAGAATCAGCTGTGTACCAAAATTTCACTCAACTCTGGGTGAGCCTATTTGCATGTAAGCAGAGGAACAGAAACAGAAATGGACGTGCAGGTCTCCCGGTTTTCTAGGCGCACGTTCTCTGGTAGTGCACCCAGCCGGCGTTTGTGCCGAGAATTTTGTCCGCCGTGGCAACGTCGAGGAAGGTGACGGAACCCGTGTTGCAAGAACGGGTGGCTGCATGGTACTCGGTCGTGCGGCACGCAGCTGTCGTCACACACAGGTCCTTGCACTGCTGATCGTTGTTCAGGTATTCTAGCGCTATGTTGTTGCCTTTGATGTTGTAGGCCGGGTACTCCACAAAGTTGTTTTGAAGGTCCGTAGAGCTGCAAGCTGTGAAGTATAGAATTATAGGTTTGGTGTAACCTGGCAACACTACGAAACTTGTGAGTTCAAGCAGCATGATTCAGATTCGAGCTACTAATCCCCCTCCCCCTCCATTGCCCCCCTCCCGCCCCCTCCATTCTCCCCCCACGAGTGATATTCTCAGAAATTGCGCGTTCAAATGGCGACGCCGGATTGGTTTAAACAAGATTTTTTTCAAGTAGAAAATAAGGATACAATGAAAACTTCAAGTACACCAAATAGCTTGTGGCTTATACGCAGTAATCATTTCATTTCCTGGAGATCACTGAGGTTTTACGCCGGGGCAGGTTGGTAGGTAGGTATTAGTTGAATTTTAAATGTCCTGTCGACCACACAGTGGTATCAGGAGAAAACAGATTTGGTCCAAGTAAAAGTCTGAGTCTCTCTATTATTACCTGAAAGAGACTGAGAACGAATTAAATGAAAAGAACTGATGCAGAACACCTCTAAAAATACCTGAGCGTGGGTGAAGCATACAAGGCTATATCCAGACCTAACCACGCGGCCGTACCGATGTCAAAAAAAGAAGAAGAAAAAAGAAGTAAAAATAAATCTGGGTTTATTATTTAACTCGTCAGATTTCAACACCTTTGACTAACGAGTGTCTTTCATCGGTTTCAGCCAGTCGTTGAAACGGAAGAGATCATGCGATGCGAATGACCGTACATTGGGGGGGGGGGCATTTTTTTATTTTTATTGGTGCAACCTGCTGATACGTGTTGTTAGCATGGTAATTGTAAGATCAGTCTAATATCACTTATGTGAACAGACTTTAAATTTTTTTAAAGAAAAAAAAAAAAAGACGAAGAACCGTAGCTGCTTAATCACCCAGCAGCTTCAGCCAATCGGAACGTCATCCAAACCCCAGCACTATGGTCACCATTTCCCTCACAAACTAAAGCGAAAGATGGTGGATTATGTACAAAGCCTTCAAAATACCTAACGGCGAACGAAAACTGACCACAGGAGATAACAGGGCGGTTAAGTGCAGAAATTTATATTCATTTAAATGTTGGAATCAGACTCAAATCACCGTGCTCCACATGTTGGTCAGATCGAAAACTTGTGATGAAAGAGGCGGGGCTTGTGTCTCTTCGTGGAACCCTCTAAACCAGTGATTCACTCCGTATTTAAGTCAGCGTTTTGAAATATGATCAAGATAATTTCCCAAACACAAAAAAAATTACATCTGCGCGGGACTTACTTGCTACGCACGTCTGTTAGCTCTAAGATGAAGATAACTTTATTCCTGCACACAAAAATAGCACGTGACTCACTTGCTACGCACGTCTGTTAGCTCTAAGATGAAGAGAACTTTACTCCTGCACACAAAAATAGCACGTGACTCACTTGCTGTGCACGACTGTTGGCTCTCCGAGTAGTAGTATCCTGGTGTGCAGCGACACTTGTTGGAAATGCACTCGGAGTCTGCACACACACACACACACACACACACACACACACACACACACACACACCACAACGCAACCCAACCCAACACACACACACACACACACACACACACACACACACACACGGTATAATGTTAAGAAGTATGTGTGGGTCTACTAGTTCAGAGCATTTCTTCACATTTCTGATTTCACTAACAGAGCAAAACTCTGCTGAAGAGAAACTTTAACCTTCGGTTACTTCTTTTCAAGACCACGTTTGTTATTCATATTTTTGGTTATTTGATTTTGTTGTTACAGGTGTTTACTATTATTTATTCATAAACACTTTGCGGCAGATTTGGGTAACTACTGAGGTAAGGTTACAGCGGCGGCAAGAGCAATGCAATTCGGTCAGTGCAGCAGGTACCTCCCACTGACCACCAACAGCTACAGGCCATGGAGACCCAAGGCCCATTAACTGCCTCCATCCAAGGTTTGCCCAAGTCTGCCCATGCGACCTCAGGTCAGATCCTTGAGGAACACTGGGTACCCGACAACGGCAGCGGAGTGTCGGCGAACGACAGAGAGCGCCAAATGGTCATTATTGCAGATGCCGACCACAACGCAGATGCTGAAATTACCCACGACACAAGTTTGGAGGACACCGGCTCGGCGGAAGGAGGAATCCACAATGACCATGGTGACCACCACGCTCGCCGCAACCAGATCCCCAGCGGCGACCACCACGTTCCCCACAACCAGATCCCCAGCGGCGACCACCAGGCTCCCTGCGACCAGATCCTCAGCGGCGACCACCACGTTCCCCACAACCAGATCCCAGCGGCGACCACCACGATCCCCGCGACCACATCCCCAGCGGCGACCACCCGCTTCACATCTCAGAGGTACCAGAGGAGCCCCCCTCGACCGTCGCTTCGCCTTATGGACAGGAGCGGAATGCAAGCCGCTGACCAGACCCCAGCGGAATCGCCTGACAGACCGCTTGGCGACAGCCAGACCTCGGTCAAGCAAGCGTCGCTGTCGCTGTCGCTGCCTGGCGAGTCCCCCAACGACATCGAAAACCAGTCCCCCTTGAATCCAGAAACGATGAATCGTGACGGGGACGGGCAGTCACCTACTAGAAGAGGAGCGTGTGCGGAGGTTAGCCATTCGTTTCCACTTCACTTGTCCTTTGAAAATGAAACTGTTAAGCTGTGTGCCGAGGCCCGCAGACACGCAGCAAGGCGACTAGCCGACAGATACGGCTCACGGACTGTTTTTCACGTGCCGCTACTGGTGCAGGCAAAGAAAAGCGTGCCGATGGTCAGTGGGGACTTGAGCCGCACTCTGCCACTGTATTACTGACATTTTGGAAGAAACCGGCGAAGTTCCCATTATCATATTCGGGGATCTGAATGCAAGGACAGGTGACGCTAATGCGAGAGAAGCAGCTTTACCTGCTGGTGGTTTGAATGATGAAAGTGTTGATAGTGATTCTGAGGACACGCGCTTCCGGCGGACATCAAAAGACGTTACTGTGAACGAGTTTGGTCGCTATCTCCTTTGTGTATGTGAACAATTTGATCTCATCGTATTAAATGGCCTTATGCCAGGTGACGAGGATGGAAAGTTTACATATATTGATCATAATGGCTCAAGTACCATTGATTACTTTATTATGTCGAGGAGTCTTGTTCATATGGCATCGCATTTAAACGTGGTATGTAGAACTGAGTCGAAACATATGCCAGATCAAATGAAATTTAAACTTTTAAATACGTTTTACGACGTTGCCAACAAACCAAGAAAATATAAGCTCCAAAAGTATGTGTGGGATCAGACAAAATCACAAGAGTATTCTGCTATGTATTCTTCAGAAGATATTTCCACGCTGTTCGAACATGCTGTTAATCTAATTGATATTGACACTGAGGCCGCTCTTCAGAAGTTTAATGAGGGAATTTACAGAGCGGGTCACTGTATGCAGAGAACTGTTGTAGTTGGTAACGATAAAAATAACCTTTGGTTCGATCATGAGTGCAGTGTAAAGCAGCGTTTGTTACGACAAACTTTGAGAAAATACAACAAAGCTTGTAATACGGTCGAAGCTGCGGATCTAAGGAAGGAATATTCAGAACAGAGAGGGGGGAAAAAAAAGAAGAAAAAACACACTCTGAAAGAGAAGAAATCTGAACATAAAAAACTGCTATCTTAAAACTCTCGAAGACAGTGCAATGGATTCCAGAAAATTTTGGAACACTATTCTATGAGCAGAAGTAGTCCGGGTTCACGATACGTGTAGAAACAATGCTGACACCATATAAGGAATGTTTTTGATGATTACGTTTGCGTGTTTTGGTATTTTGTTTCATACAATAGGCTTTAGTAAATCGTTAAACTCTGCTGTGTGAAATGAACATGTATGTCGACTAGGGTGTATGTACTTGTAACTCATTTACCCCCCCCCCCCCCCCCCCATTGACATGGGCAGATGGCCTAGCTCAGTAAATATATGTATTCGTATTCTCTCTCTCTCTCTCTCTCTCTCTCTCTCTCTCTCTCTCTCTCTCTCTCTCTCTCTCTCTCTCACACACACACACACACACACACACACACACACACACACACACACACACACACACACACACACACACACACACACACACACACACACATGATTGACTGGGCTTAAAAACAAAACAAAAAACGCGCAGATTCTCTCTCCGACGCCTGGTTAAAAAAAAAAAAAAAAAGAGAGAAAAAGAAGTTCCGTCCCGATTTAAACGATTCAGCTATGGCAGTGGTTGGATGTCGTAAACCAGTGCTTGAAGTTTGGGGAGCCTCTAGCTCTGTGTGAAGCCGCAATTTTGGCGGATGAGCCGCGGAACAACAATAGACCGTCAATAGAATTCTGTCAGGCATTCCTCGTCACTCGGCTTATTTTAAGTCAAAGCTCAAAACCATCTCTTCTCTTCTGCATACAGATTTGTCGATTTTTCTTCTCTTCTCCACCAACCCATCACCAGTAATGCATGAATTTGTAGTTTGTGTGTGTATGTGTGTGTGTGTGGTGTGCTTGCGCGTGCGCGTGTGTGCGTGTGGGGGCTGGGAGAGGAGGAGGGGTACGAAGGTATACATGCGCGTGTGCTGCTCATGTGTTTGTGTGTGTGTGCGTCGCGCGCGCACGTGTGTGTCTGTATGATAAAATGCACACTTTTGTAGTCATTTGTAAGCGGCGTAAGCGCTCCGAGTTCTTAGGAGATGAGGCGCTATAAATATTATTAACAGAGAATACCGTTACCAAGGTAATAGACGTCAGCTGATCGGTACCCCGGGGATGTTCGCCCATAGCAGGGTGCAACTTCTTGCATACTTCTCGAAGAGTCTCATTCGCTTGTGTCAGAAACATATACGACCCTTCAGCTGCTTGCGGTACATATTTGTTACATACTGGACCGTTCGTGACTTATCGTAATCTGCTGGACCATTTGTTACTCACTGTAATTTAGTGAACTATTCGTTACTGATTATAAGTTGCTGGGCTGTTCGTTACTTATTGTAATTTACTGGGCTGTTCGTTACTTATTGTAATTTACTGGGCTGTTCGTTACTTATTGTAATTTACTGGGCTGTTCGCTGCTTATTGTAATCTACTGGATCGTTCGTTACTTATTTTGCTTTCATGTGAGCTTCGCGGCTAACCAGGTTTCAAGTCCTGAGTCAGTGTATTTATCAACTTGTTTGTTCAAGAATTCATTTCGTCTTTCATTCAGACGGTAAAATGCGAGCTGGGATTTAGGGCAATTGAACGCGTTAGCAAGAATCTCCTGTTATGTAGGCCGTCTGGAATCAAGAGCTTCATGTCTCAACAGAGTAAGTGCTTTGTTAGTTCCGTTGCCGGTATGAGAATGTCCTGTGTGATACGTGCACATGAGAGAAGATAAAGACTGATGCTGATAAGGCTCGAACTTACACCTTTTTGCTTTGAAAATCGGCAGATTTTAAGAATAAAGCGTTTAACCTTGTCAGAGTCTGGCTAATTTTGATTCACCACTTACCTGTCTCGGGGCAGTCCTCACTGGAGGTGCATGCGTCGAGCAGCCATGTGGGGTTTTCCTCTGCAAAGAAACAAGATGGGGGTTTTGTGCGTCCGTTTGTTCGCTGTGATCAGTTCCATTCCCGAGGTGACCCTGTGCTGTCGACCGTCTGTTAAAATCCAATACGTAGTTTCATTTAAAGAGTTCCATTTAGTTGCCAGAGAGGCCGCCCAGGAGAGAGAGGGGAGGAGGGGAGGGGGGCGGGCATATGTTGTTTTACAATCATTATACACATAAACCCACACTATTATACAAATTCTTTCCCCGTGTTACTACTGTAACCGGACCTGCGGCCAGTTCCTCATTTTAGGTTGGGGGGGGGGGGGGGGGGGGGGAGCTGGAGATTGCCAAGCAGAGACACTCACACTGTCTCTAGTCTTCTTCGTGTAGTGTGCATTTTAATGTCCCTCGCGTTGTGTTCAAAATCACTACAATCGGCCGACCTTGGTATCCAGAAAAAAACCTGTGTTAGTATTTGGTTGCTTGTCCGCTCCTCAGAGGTAGGTGCGCCGTTTCACTATGCACATATGCCACTTAAAACAGACACGGTACAAAAGATAAGGGGAGACAGAAGTTGTACACATGTACCAACATGACGAAAAATGAGGCACGCTCACATAAGAGCGCACTGACCCCACTCCGACTCAGTACATACTCTCACTCCCATTATAGTGACGAACCAAAAAGAAAAAGAAAAATGCATACAATTTTATTTACACTACCGCATGTTACACATACAGTAAACACAAGAACAAACCAAACTGACACGTGACTATGCCTAACCTACGCACTAAACCATAGCTACCGGCATAGGCTCAGTACCAATTACCTACAAAAGTAAGTTGCACCCTTGCACTGACTTAACTAATACTTGCACTTTGCAGCACAAGAAGACAAACAAACATAAACTTAACTAACGCTCGCACTTTGCAACACAAGTCTTCTAATAACTAAACATGCGCGCCTGCACTTTGCAGCACAGGTCTTCTAATAACTAAGGGAAGAGCAACACACTTTTTCAGCATGTAAACTGGGGGGTGGGGGGGGGGGGGGGGGGGGTTGACTAGCACTTTTCAGCACCAAGTCCTAACTAAGGGAAGAGCAACACACTTTTCAGCATCTTAAAACAGACACTAGACAACGGGATTTATCCCCCATCGGGGGATGGGGTAGACCAGCACTTTTCAGCACATGGTACAGAAACCTTCTTCTTCTTCAAGTGTTGCTTAATGTCCTCGGATGTCGGTTGACATATTAGGGACAAGCTGAGACCAATGCGTGAGCATGGTTCAGCATTGCTTTACGTCCACGGAAACCATGAGGCTCGTTAGGACGGACAGCCCAGGACGGCCACATCGACTCACACAGCTCCTGAAACCGTATGGCTTATTAGGGACGGGGAGAAGAGTGGGGAAGGGGGTATGGAAGTGGGGGAAGAGGAAGATTATATACCTATCGCTACACTGTCACCACCAGAATTACTTCTGCATTAAGGTGGGCAGCGATGAGAGCATTTTAATGTTTCAGTAGGAAGTTATGGACAAAGTCACAAGACAGTGTCCACAAACCACAACCTCTTTTCAAGAAAAAGGAGAGCCGAAGCGGTATTGAACCGAGGTCCTTCCGCTTACCAGCCTAACGCCTTACCGCTAGGCTAAACCGGCTCACAAGTACAGAAACCGGACCATTTTGCTTTACGTCCACAGAAGCGAGGTGGCTTATTAGGGATGGGGACGGGGGGGGGGGGGGGGGGGGGGACGAAAGAGTGGAGGCTCAACCGCGGATACTGCCCGAAAAGGACTGTGGACCGCCGCCAGAACAATGGAAGTGTTAAAGGAAAAGTACAAGGTTTTTAAGTATGCAGAATGACAATCGAAATGATTGACAAACGAGTCACTAGTCTGAGATTTAATGAGATAAAAAAAAAATTGTTTGGTTTTTTGGTTTTTAATCGATTCTTTTCTCTGTAGGCTGGCCTAGACTGCTGTCTCGGGTACTCCATCAATCACGTGACTTTCTCAGAAGTGACGTCAGTCTGGGG
>OY757547.1:6555457-6583108 GCA_963584105.1 Alviniconcha strummeri | reverse complement strand
AATTCAGCCAGTCGTTCACAAATAATGATCATCCTGTGCCCCCCCCCCCCCCCCCCCCCGCCCCCTTTCCATCCCCCAACATACAAATGCATGAATAGTAATGATGTGTCGCAGTTTAAGCCAGCTGTAGGAAATGAGGAAGAGAATGACTGGCTGGGATATGACGTTGAGTTTTAAGACGGATGGAGACACGTATACTTTACTTGTTTCACAGTTGTTTCCGGCATAACCAGCCACGCATGCGCAGGAGAACGAGTTGAACCCATCCGTACACGTCCCTCCGTTCTGACAGGGGTTGGACGAACACTCGTTGATGTCTGGAGACCAGAAATCATTTGATGAGTTTCCAGTCACTCATGCACTCCAGGCCCGAGTCAATCAGTCAGTCAAACAGCCATATCAATCATTAATTTTAATACGTTCTTCAAACACAAGTAAAACTAGCAAGTTGATAAATGCGTTCCCCCCCCCCCCCCCCATGTTGAGAGAAACATTATTTAACTCTAGTGCATTATTACCCCATTCCAGTACTCCATGCTGGTCAAATATTTTGGCGGAAACCTATTAATTACCAGGGCTGAAATCACTGAATTTTGGCTGTACATGTGGGACACTTTAGTACGGTTAGAATGGCGATTCCCCCCCCCCCCCTCCCCTCCCAAATGTCGAGAGAGAAACATTATTTAACTCTAGCGCATTGTTACCCCATTCCTGCCTCCCTTTTTTTTTTTTATGCCATTCCTCGTAACGCGTTTAGAGCTTTTGAGAATCTGCGTTGAAGAAACAACCATATAATTTATTAGAAGTGGCTATGTACAACTACGACCATCAAGCTGTACCGGTTTCACAGTTGATGCCGGTAAAAACCAGCTGCGCACGTGCAGGAGTACCAGTTGTACCCATCCGTACACGTCCCTCCGTTCTGACAGGGGTTGGACGAACACTCGTTGACGTCTGGAGATCAGAAATCAGTTGATGAATTTCCAGTCACTCATGAGCTCTAAACCTGAGTCAATCAGTCAGTCAAACAGCCATATCAGTTATTAATTTTAATAAGTTCTTCAAACACGAATAAAACTAACAAGTCGATAAATGCCGTTTCAACAACAACAACAACAACAACACACACACACACACACACAAAAAAAAATAACTGTCGGTCCATACATAGAGAGGAAAGGAAAAACTAATCATGCGGAGTCAAGAGGAAAATGAGTGAAGCCAGTCCTGAAAAACAACAACTACACACACACACACACACGCACACGCACACACACACACACGCACGCACGCACGCACTCACGCACGCACGCACGCACGCACGCACGCACGCACACACGCACACACACACACAAAGCAATTAAAAACACAAAACAAACATGCATGTATTCTGATTATCTAAATATGCAGTTGGTGGAGGAATTTCAGCCAGTCGTTTACAAATTAAAGATCATCCTGTACGCCCCATCCCCAGCATACAAATGCATGCTTACATGCATACTATTACTGATGACGTGTCGCAGTTACGCCAGCTGTAGGAAGTGGGGAAGAGAGTGGGAGATGATGCTGAGTTTTAAGATGGATGTAAACACGTATACTTTACTCGTTTCACAGTTGTTTCCGGTATAACCACCCAGGCATGCGCAGGAGAACGAGTTGATCCCATCCGTACACGTCCCTACGTTCTGACAGGGGTTGGACGAACACTCGTTGATGTCTGGGCATCGATTGTAGATTGATTAAAACATGTATCGATTGTAGATTGATTAAAACATGTAATCTAGAATTTAAAAATAACCAAGCAAGAACATATAATGGATGTACTTTCCTGTTATCGTTTATTTGTTCCATTAGTATTAACTTTTTATATATCAGTAAATATAAAAAGCACACGAACACGCGTATATCAACCATTAATTTTAGTAAGTTCCTCAGACACAAATAGAACTAACAAGTCAATCAATGCCGAGTCAGAAAGAGCGAATAACAGTCGGTGAAGACACAGGGAAAACTTCACATGCAGAATCAAGAGAAGAAAGAATGAAGTTAGTGCTGGAGGGGGGGGGGGGGGGATCAACACACACACACACGCACACACACACACACCCGCGCGCGCGCACACATACACACACACAAACAAACACATACACATTCCCCCCACCCACCCACCACCACAAAAAAAGAAGAAGAAGAAGGATGTATTGCGATCATTTAAATATACAATTAGTGGTAGAAATTCAGCCAGTCGTTCACAAATAATGATCATCCTGTGCCCCCCCCCCCCCCCCCGCCCCCTTTCCATCCCCCAACATACAAATGCATGAATAGTAATGATGTGTCGCAGTTTAAGCCAGCTGTAGGAAATGAGGAAGAGAATGGCTGGCTGGGATATGACGTTGAGTTTTAAGACGGATGGAGACACGTATACTTTACTTGTTTCACAGTTGTTTCCGGCATAACCAGCCACGCATGCGCAGGAGAACGAGTTGAACCCATCCGTACACGTCCCTCCGTTCTGACAGGGGTTGGACGAACACTCGTTGATGTCTGGAGACCAGAAATCATTTGATGAGTTTCCAGTCACTCATGCACTCCAGGCCCGAGTCAATCAGTCAGTCAAACAGCCATATCAATCATTAATTTTAATACGTTCTTCAAACACAAGTAAAACTAGCAAGTTGATAAATGCCGTGTCAAAAAAAGAAAAAAGAAAAAAAAGAAGAAGAAAAAAAAAGAGAGAAAACAATTGGGGGGGGGGGGGGGGGGGTAGGAGGGGGGAGAAAAAACAAAACAAAACAACAACAACGAAAGCAAAGAAACGAACCACAGTTGGTCAATACATAGAGAGGAAAAACTTCTCATGCAGGGTCAAGAGGAGAATGAGTAAAGCCATTCCTGATAAACAACACACACACACACACACACACACACACACACACACACACACACACACACACACACACACACACACACACACACACACACACACTCTCACGCACGCACACACACACGCACACACACACACACACACACACACACACACACACACACACACACACACACACATCTTCCCCAAACAACAACAATAACACAAAACAAACAACAACAAGAAGGCTGTATTCTGATTATTTAAATATACAATTAGTGGTAGAAATAATAGCCAGTCGTTCACAAATACGGATCAGCAGAGAAGCTTTTCATGAGAGGACCGAGAGAACGAGGTGGCTGATAAATACTAAGAGACACGGACAGATACGAATGGAGTGATCATTCAAAGTGGCGGTATGCAAAGGTGGCAATCTTGTGTGGAATTCGGAATTTTACCGGAAGCCAGTGCTATTCTTTCAGCAGCGGAGTAATATGCTCATGCTTGAATTTCTGCATAAGTCTACAGCGCAGTTCTGGACTTTCTGCAAGCGTGAAATCTGTTCGGCCAGCAGCCCTTCGAAAAGGGAATTGCAGTAGTCCAGTCGCGAAGTCATCATGGTGGAAAATAACCTGGCGGTTGAGTTACGAGACAGGTTAGAGCGGACGGATGCACTTTTCCGAAGCGCCAGAAAGTTGACCGGCAGCTGTTACTGATGTGCTGCTGCAGAGATGTCGCCCTCCTCATCACTAAATCATACGAATTCAGTGGGGAGGATAGTGACGAGCTGCAGACGATACTGCAGAGTACACCATATTGTTTAGTCTTATGACGTATATAAGCAGGTGGGGCCAATGAATTACTTGATTCACAGCTCCTTCCTGCATAACAAGCCACGACACACATAAAACCTGCACTATTATTGATGTCATAGATCATGTCACACTCCCTGCTTAAAAAAAAAGTTTTCCGATCTCAAATCAGTTGTCTGTACGCATAGCAGATCTTCCTGTGGCCAAAAGTAGCAGTAAGTGATTATGTACAAACGTGATAATCACGCTTAACCATTTTCACAGTTGCTTCCAGTAAAACCAGCTGCGCACGCGCAGGAGTACGAGTTGACACCATCCGTACACGTCCCTCCGTTCTGACAGGGGTCGGACGAACACTCGTTGATTTCTGGAGATCAGAAATCAGTTGATGAATTTCCCAGTCATACCATTCCCACCACCCTCCCTCCGCTCAGTCAATCAGCCATTCAAGCAGCCACAGCAGGGAGTTGTGGGTTTTAAACGACTTACACACGATTGTGTGGTAAATGTAAAAAAAAGGGGCTAATTTTGAGGTGATATGAAATTTTGAGATATATGAGATCCGTATGCCTAAACGTCAGTCACTAGGAAGGTAAGGAAGGAAGGAAGGAAGGAAAAAAGGGAAAAAACAACAGAGAAGCACATTCAGAGCTCAGGAGCTGTGTGAATGTCCATGTAGCCGTGATGGACTCCACGTTCCTAATAGTCTTTACGGTCTCTGTGGACGTAAAGCAACATTAAACTAAACTGTTTTGGGCTCCCCGTCCCTAATAGTCCGTACGGTCTCTGTGGACGTAAAACAGCACTAAACTGAACAGAAGTACATAAGTAATGATGACCAGTATTTTCTGTTTTACTATGTGTGTAGCAATAAGCCGGTGCATTTACGCTTCATAAAGTTCACAATGAAAAAATCATTAATGTGTTCAAAACGCGCATTACGTGGAAACAGTTTGTGTCAGTTTGGATCAAATTTCTGTTTGCAAAGAAATGAAATCTTTAAAGTTTCTTTTTTGGGAGGGGGTATGTACGTATTTGTAAGTCTATGCATTTTTGCTTTGTACTGATAATGATTACGATGAATTGAGGTGATAATGCTTGATGACGGAGGAGACAAGAGGCCGCGGAGAAGGTTGCCATCAGATGAAGTTAACAACTACAGCAGATGGAAAAGACCACAGAGGGCCTACCTGCCATCCTGTACACCTTGGTGCCAGGGGATGATTGTCTGGGGTCCGCTGACGTCACCACAACAGAGTGACCACGACATGTGGACGGCTGCAACGACGTAGGAGGGCTGAACGTGAAGGTCACACATCCGTCCTTCCTACCACACATTCCTGCACATCTGATCTTGGTCCAGCCGTAGGCCTCAAAGAGAAGGTTGTTGGTGTACAGGAAGTTCTCCACAGAGACTCCTCTGGCAAAGCTGGACGTTTTCACTTCCGCCGATACGCGGTACAAGTGCAACTGAAGGAGAATGGCTGTCACCTTCCAGATCATCGTGATTCCACAGTGAAAGAAATCTGTCTTTTAAAAGTATTTGTTTTTAAAGGACGAAACAATATGCATTCGATGTTTAGCACAACTGCCGTTGACCCTATAGAGACAAACGGACAAACAGTAAGTATTATATATATATAGTAATCTTTTATTATATATATATATAAAATAAAAGATAAAATTAAAAAAGAGGCGAAAATGCGAATTGTTGATTGTTGTTAGACGCGTTTGGCCGAGGTATAGGAGTTTGTGACAACGCAAGATTCGTCTTTCGGGGATCAAAACTAATTCTAATGACAATAAAACAAAGAAACAAATCGAAACAAACAAACAAAAAGCAAGCAAACAAAAAGCAAGCAAGAAATAAACAAACAAACAAACAAAAGACCCCACCCACTCACGCATAAACAACAACAACAATAACAAAACTCAACAACAACAACACAGTTACAACTGCTTTCTCGTCTTTCTGTGCGTTTGTATCTGGTTGAAAGCAACTGTACGGAAAAACTGCACACTGACATCGTTATGTTGTTTCTGAATATAATCTATGTACTTATTGATCTAGCTGGCAGTCACTCCTGTTTGAGATTTTATGATAATAATAAAATATTTATAAAGCGCGAACCTCTAACATAAAAATAGAGTTGAGTACGCTGTACAAATTTAAATATAAACTACGTACACATTGAGACACCTCAAGCGGAAAAAGACAATAGTAATTCAAACCACAAAAAGCTAAACGGCCCGTCCCTGATAAGCTTTATGGTATCTGCACCATGTTTACTGAAGCTAAACAGGCAAGATCTACCAGTGCACACACACACCCTTACAGTACATCTGTCAACTGAAATATATATAAAAATTATATGGGGTGGGGGGGGGGGAGCAGGGTCAGTCAAGGGGGAGGGGGGGGGGGTAGTGACGTTGCTAGCTGTGGTAGCCTTTGAATCAGATGGGTCTTCTATGGCTGTGAATCAGATGGGTCTTCTAAGGCTGTGAATCAGATGGGTCTTCTAAGGCTGTGAATCAGATGGGTCTTCTAAGGTTGTGAATCAGATGGGTCTTCAGAGTGGCTTTAAGTGCAATGGTTGGCTGAATGTGTCTAATATATACTTACTGATACAGATGAAGGATTAGTATTCTTATACGCAGATGAAGGATTCATATCTTTTTTCAAATCAAGTATTGTCCAACAGGTACACACACACACACACACACACACACACACACACACACACACACACACACACACACACACACACACACACACACACACACACACACACACACACACACACACACACACACAAAGGGTAATAAAACATAAACGTGCAAATACAATTATTTCAAGCTTCCCCATAGATTTTGGATAAACAGTTAAAAAATCTTTTTAAATCCTTACTACAGCCAATGAACCAGCACACATGACGCAGCGTGTTCCACCGCCACAGACCAACAAGAGGCCGCGGTATGCGAGAGGCGAACGCTGACTAGCGACAGCGTTTGCACATCTGAGACTGTCAGTTTTCATTCACGAAACTCTCCTTTGAATTTCGACCTGAATTCAACAAAAAGACAGCGCCGTCAGCACGTTCCTTTTATGCTGTTGTTGATGTTGTTGGCGTTGTTTTGTTTGCTGTTTGGTTAATTTTGGATCAGCAATTAATACTCGCTGTTTGGAGTGAATTCTTTGACACCTGACGCAGAGCTAAACGAACCTTTGATGTTAAATTCAATCAGCTTTGACTATAGCTTCTTTTGTTCAGTACTGCCACTGAAGGGATCGAACGTGTGGGCTTCGGTAATTCATCTAAATTGACTGATACCTATCAGTTTCGTCACCACGGTGATTCCGTAGGCACTGTTTTGTATTAGGCGTGTTCAGAATGTTTGATGCGGAAATCGAGCGGTAACAGAACGGAAAATTTTAATTTCCTAAGTGGAGTCTGTTCGTATGTGTTCCGTTAGGTCACGTAAAGGAGCTCTATGCGATGGCAGATGCAACCAAGTTAAAATAATAATATGGCATTTTTTTGCATTTCTTTTTATCAATGAGACCAAAACATATATATATATACGCACGCACGCACGCACGCACGCACGCACGCACGCACGCACGCACGCACGCACGCACGCACGCACACACACACATACACACACACACACACACACACACACAAACAAGTAAACAAAAACCCAACCACAACAACAAAAACAAAACAACCAAAAACAACAACAACGTCAGTATGATAGCGCCCAACATAAAGTTGACAATATTGCTTTAAATGTTAGACGTCATCAGCTAAGACTCTTTAACTGCTACCTTAATCACCGTCTCAATGAATTTTGTATGGTTTCTGTGTCCGTTTCAAACCCAAAGGCTAAATCGCCGTGTCCACAGGCTTCACATGTTATCTGTGTGCATTCCAAACCACAACAAAATTGCCCCTTGTGGGATGATTAAAGTTTTTGAATTGAACTGAATTGAATTGAAACTAAACAATGACTTAACCATCGTCTCAATGAATACCATATCACTTTTGTCTCAATTACGAATGGCAAGTTTGCATTATTCACTCTCATCGGACTTCAAATGACTGATGTGTCCATTCAAAATCGAATTACTGCTTTATTTAACGCCTCTTCACAGTTCATATGACTGGTGTGTCCATGAAAAATCCAAAGGCTTATTTACCATTTGCACGGACTTTATGTGACTGCTTTGCCCATCCCAAATCCAAAAATTACAAAATTTATTGTCTCAGTGGATCTCATGTGTTTACTATAAATCTAAATGTGGCATTACTCACCGTGTGTTCAAATTTGTATGACTGCTGTGTCCATTTCAAACTGAAAGTCCGTCACAACAAGGTAATAAAAACAATGCCTAACCACTAGCAGTTGTCAAAAGTCGAAAGGCGGAAATTTCAGTAGTAAGACTGCTGTGCCCACTCCAAATCCCAAAATTACAATATTTATTGTCTCCGTGGATCTCATGCCACTACTGTATTTACTTTAAATCTAAATGTGACATTACTCACCGTCTGTTCACATTGTTATGTGACTGCTGTGTCCATTTCCAATCTGAAAGTTCGTCACAACAAGATAATAATAATTTTTTTAAAAGAAGAAAAAGAAAAGAAAAAAGCCTTACCAGTAGCAGGATTTTTTTTAAACCAGTAGCAGATGAAAAAGTCGACAGGCAGAAATTTCAGTTGTTAAACTGAATCCGGATTTCATGTAGTCAGTAAAATGAACATAACAGCAACCAAGCTGAGACTGATCGTGAGGGGTGACGTCGCACATTACAGGCTGCTACCAACGACTTTCTCCCCACGTTAACGATTCTGCTTACGAAAGATTGTAGCATGAATGTTTTAAGCGGCTGTGAAACGTAAACTGGTGGCAACATGTTACGCATGAATGTCAGTGAATAATTCCAGCTCTCAGGCAGGATGTAGCAGGGATACTTCCCCCTTGGAAAAAACGGGGATGCTTTTCATTGTATGAATGCCAGGGATGCAGAAATAAAAGCCCCCCCCCCCGCTGTCACAGGCCGGAACTGCTTTTTCTACTTTGTCTACAGACAGGAATTTCGCCTTTCTCGCTTTTTCCTTCCGGTTCATTGAGCTTCATTCATTTTCAGGCCCTAAAGCGACGACCGTTATGACAGTGATTTAAACTTTGAGTTGATGATTTGATTAATGTTGTATTGTCCCGACTGGATTGTTCTAAAATGCGCATTTGGACATTGCTGACTTATTGATTTTTTAGTTAGTTTTGTTCTTTCTTGTTAAAGTTGTTCATTGTGCATATAGACTTTTTAATCCACACCGAATTCTACACAAATCACTGGGCATTAAGAAAATGTGATGCTTTGTCCAGGTGTTTCGGAATTTGAAACACTTTACACAAAGAACATAAAGTAAAAAGGAGTTAAAAGTAGCCATGTCAGACGTGTGGCAAAGCTTGACACAAATCTTTATCAAGGGTAAAAAAGAAAGTAAAAGTAGCCATATTAGACGTGTAGCAAAGACTGAATGTGACGGGCAAGGGTTAAAGAAATTCAAAGTAGCCGTGTCAGACGTGTAGCAAGACTGAAACAAGTGACTGGCAAGGGTCAAAGAAAGAAGTTAAAAGTAGCCATGTCTGACGTGTAGCAAATATTAAAGCAAAACTAGTAGCCGTTTAGCTCGGAGTCACCATAGCTCGGATCACATGAAGCCATCAAGAATCACATCTGAGTCCAGGAACACAGTCGCCGTCTTTGAGAGCAACCAGCCTGCGTGGAAAGCCAGGTATCCTGACTGGTACCCAGGTATCCTGACTGGCTGTGCAGGCTACGCATTATGTATGTCGGGTGAATCAGCGCACTAAACTAAAAAGAAGCAGATCAGAAGAAACGTTTTCCAAATTCGATGTCAAATCAGTAAAGATGTGAAGAAGGAAAACAAAGTTGTAGTTTTTATATTTATCACTACTTCCATTTAGGCAAACCAACTTTTAGAGGTACCTTTAAGGCAGAAGAAAGTTCCGCAACAACACCAAAGAAAAATGTCCAGTACCAAATCGGCACAAAACAGATCCCTTGTTTTCTTTACTGTATCCTTATTCTGCTGTTTGACAGCCTCAGCGACAACTAATACTCCAGAAAATCAAAAGAATGCTGTGAGTGTGCAGGTGTACTCCCCCCCCCCCCCCAAACCCTCAACCCCGCGGGCGCGCGCGCGTGTGTGTGTACCTCTGGTGGAGTTTATGCACCTTGTATTTAATAATAATATTGTACATTTATCATGCGCTCCTCTACGCCCTGAGCGCTCACCTGATACATATTAACATATGATATTCTACACAGATGTAGAGGACAGTCCTATCAAAATCTTTTTCATAAAGTATTATATGGCCCCCCCCCCCCCCCCACACACACACACACACGCACGTACGCACGCACACACAAACCGCAACGACTTTTAAAAAAATAAAAAATATGACACTGATTTGTGGCGATCCGTTGCTTGAAGTCCTCAAGTGTGGGGGCTTTCACTTGGTCGTCACTGAGGTGGTTCACTATGATATTCTATACACATGCAGAGCACAGTCCTATCAAAACAATTTACATAAAGTATTATATGGAAACACACACACACACACACACACACACACACACACACACACACACACACACACACACACACACACACACACACACACACACACACACACACACACACTCACACACACACACACATACAGGTCTTTGTTATTCTGTGTGCCGTCTTTCGAGCTCTAATTAACTCCCTTGTTTGTTGAGTCAGAAAATAAGATATAAAAAAATTATAAAAAAATAAAAAATAAAATAAAAGAGCGCTGATTTTAACAGGATAACATAAAACATGTGCACGTTTTGTGATGTCCTGTTAAAATCAGCGTTCTGCTTAACCCTTTGTGTGCTTGGATCTTGTTTCAGCATGCTAGCAGTCAACTTTGTTTGAGATGTTTTTTTTTATCAACCAATAAATAAATTATCAAGTTAAAAGCGTGCTTTGTTCTCAAAAAGAAAAGAGAAAGGCCCCATACTGCTTTTATTTCAGTCAGTTGTTTTCCACACAGCCTCTTTGCCCCGAAGCAGCAAACACAAACGACTGACCTGCAGAGCCACAAGTTCCCTGATGAATATTTCATTCTCCCCTGCCTTTGTTTTCAGAAAGGAACTCAAAATAAACCTTTTAGTAATCTGGTAGTTTTGTATTTTTGAAAGGTTTTCATCTTTGTGGTCTCATTGTTTTCACGGTCCATTAATCTACTGGTGTGTGACCGCCAGTGAAAAAATGTCAGTTGTGTCCTAATTGTAAAGAGACACAGAGGGGGAGGTGAAGAACAAAATGGTCAACGAACAACGAAAGGGCATTGTTCAAAACAACAAATACATTTTTTATTTGCTGCTTTTGTCCACAGAGCTTAGTGGACGGGTTGTTGACAGTGAAATGTGCGGTTTGTAGGAGTCCTTGTCCTAGTTTGGTGTCCTGCCGTGCTCAAAGGTCGCAGAGACGCCATAACTACAGCCCAGTAAAGCCCGTTCTTAACTGAGCGAATGTTTGTTCGCCGAACATACTTCGGACACTTCGACACTTCGTTTCTTAATTGAACTTTTAGTTCGCCGAACTATTGGACAATCATTGCCTCTGATTGGCTGAGAGCAGAGCTCTCCCGTGGATAAAGAAAATATTAAAATAAAAATGGATGACGGTGTCGCTAGGTTCTTCACTCGCTTCGGAGGGAATTTGTTTATTTGTTGACTTGTGGGAGGCGCAGCCTTGTCTCGGAGACCCAGAGTGAGATAGTAGTTAGTTGAATTACCCTGTGAGGGGTGATGAAAGTATATTGACTTTAGCCTACATTTTCGATCATGCTGTCTGCTGCGCATCTGCCGCAAGTTCGGGCCGAAGTTTGCATCTCATTACAAGCCAGTTAAGAATGAAGTAAAGTTTCATCTGCATATAATTACAGTTACGGGCACATAACTGCAACTATCGTGTGCATATAAATACAATTATGTGCACACAATTACAGTTATGTGCTTTTGGCGCTAGTATGATGCTAAAGAAAACGTTTTCATTGCAAAATGCACGCCTACAGCTGTAAATCTGTGTTTGCTGCCGTAAACGTGCATTTTTCCGCGACAAGCGTTTGCATTTGCAACTCTGGAACCGTGGCATTGGCCGTAGAGGAGAACCACCGAGGGGCATCGTATAAGAGAGAAAGGTGACTGAAGGATATAGTCAATATAGTTAATAGGATTCTGCGGAGTGGCCCTTTTTCTGTTTCACCAACATAAATAGGCGTCCATTACCACCGTAAGCTGAACTATCCACCCCGACAAAGGACGCATTGTTGTAGGCTTGGCAGATCGGATTGACTCGATCGATCATTTACGAAATGCACCTCAGAGTGTGCTTTTTACGATTACGCGAAAAGCAATTTAAGTGTTTTGTGCAAGCCCCCGTGTAATGCAGCTTCGTGTTTGACAGAACAGTGCACATGCTCTGGGAAATGTATGCTTTCTGAAACGTTCGTGCGATGTTGTAGTTGCCTTATGACAGTGATGGGAATGGTGACATCACTGGATGCTGTACCATTTTGTAGTTGTTGCTACTGACGTCTTCATTGGCTGACTGGTGCTTACTTGGTGGTGGGGGTGGAGAGAGTCTAGGAGAAAGAGAGGGGAGCGAGGGGTTGCGAGATTGCATGTGTGTGTATGTGTGTGTGTGCGCGCGCGCGCGCGCGCGCGCATGCTTGCGTGAGTGCGTGCGTACTTTTGATCTTTCCTGGGCTCTCTTGAGGGTCCAGCACCACCTCCCTCCTCTTGGTCTTGCCTGGACCCGCAAATGACAGTCCAACTCATCATGAGAGTCCAGCTCACCTCCCTCCTCTTGATCTTGCCTGGACTCAGTAGGTCTACGGATACACCGCACACAACAATGAGATAAAATTCTTCCTTCGCTTTCTGCAAACGTTGTTACATAACTGCGTTCGTTGTTTCTTGCTGATCTGTGTTCATAAAAGGACAAGAACCAAGATACAATTGATGGTGAACGCACTAAAAATGGGAATAATTCCTTGTCGTGCGCATGCAGCTGCACAGCGTAAAAAGGCTGTCACCGAAGACTGAAGGGTTTTGTTATTTCACACTCAAAGCTGGATCCATACCAGGATGATTTTCTACACGTACCTGTAATAAATCAGATAAGATAATACTTTATTGCTCTTAAAAGGAAATTTGCTTTGAAACATACCATCAGTTTAATAATGTAAATGAATATAATTAAAATTAAACGTATACGTATGATAATTCAAAGTAAGACACGAAGAAAAAGAAGAAAAAAGACATCTGACATACAGAAACAAGTGTTTAAACAAACTACAATTATAGCTAAAAACACGTTAACAACATAAGATAACATATTCACACACGCACGCATGCATTTCACACAATGGGCTTTCCTCGTGAGTGTGTTTAAACAACTTACAATAATAGCTAAAAACAAGTTAACAACGTAACATATTCACACACGCACGCATGCATTTCACACAATGGGCTTTCCTTGTGAGTTACCGCAAAATATGAAACGCTTGTTGTGTAGCGTCTGTGTAGTGTAAACCACTGATAAAAACAAACAAACAAACAAAAATTGTGTTTTAGCTCAGTGAGCGTACACCCGCGAGATTGCATGCATGCGTGTGTGTGTGTGTGTGTGTGTGTGTGTGTGCGTGCGTGCGTGCGTGCGTGCGTGCGTGCGTGCGTGCGTGCGTGCGTGCGTGCGTGCGTGTGTGTGTGTGTGTGTGTGTGTGTGTGTGTGTGAAGAATTCCCGTAAGAATTGTAAATCTGTCATCATATGCAATGACGTGAAGTGGTACAATATAAATCTGAAACGAGATAAATGAGGTAGAACTATCGATTGGCAGTTAACGAGCAATAACGGGATCCATCACGGCGGCGAGCGCACACTATGTATTTTCCACTCTCAGACATTGACTCGTACACTGAGTAAAATGGTTTGTCCCGAGGATAGCTGGTTAGTTAGTCCTTGGGGTTTACCGTCCCATCAACCGCACAGGGTCACCTCAAGAGTGGACCCGAGGTTAGCTGGTTAGTTAGTCCTTGGGGTTTACCGTCCCATCAACCGCACAGGGTCACCTCAAGAGTGGACCCGAGGTTAGCTGGTTAGTTAGTCCTTGGGGTTTACCGTCCCATCAACCGCACAGGGTCACCTCAGGAGTAGACCCGAGGATAGCTTCAGTCATTGGGTAATCTTTTGTCAGTGTCACGTCTGATAAAACTTAGATAAAACGTGTCTACACCTGCGTCTCTTAATCTAAGGCTGGCCTGCTGCGATACGGATAGTTTGTATTTGCCGTCTGTTTTACAGTCAAGACGATGTTCAGTTTTAATGCGTGTTAGGTTTTGTTGTTATTGTTGTTGTTGTTGTTTTAAGCCTCACGCATACATATAAAATGAAGGCTGACTGATATTGATTAATTGATTCTTAATATTTAACGCCCAGTAAACCGCGAAGGTTATACCAGGGCGATACAGAATTAAGTCATCAAATTACAGGATAAAGAAGAGAAAATACGTTCTCTCTACGTGTCGTTTATTTGGCATCATTTTAGCCTGTACCCGACCCTAAGACCTTTGATCTCGATATCGGGCCAGTAACTGGCTGCCCTTTTGTTCCGCCATTTTAATGTCGGCGGTAGGGTCTCCCCCCTCCTACATTATTTTCATGTATCTTTGGGGAAAAAATCAATGCTTAAATCATGTATTACGATAATGACATGATATCGTCTTTGGTGTAGATCTCACAAACGTGACTAGAGTATAAACAAAGAATCGAAAGCTGTAAGTAAGCAAACATGGTGCTTAACCATAAGGCTTATTAGGGACTGAGAGAAGGGGGGAAGGGGGAATGGAGGTGGGGGAAGAGGGAGAATATATACCTCTCGCTACACTGTCACTACCAAAATGACTCCTGCATTAAGATGGGCAGCGATGAGAGCCATTTTAATATTTCCATTTCCATTAATTGTGAAATCCACAACCTTTTTGAAGAGAAGTGAGAGAGCCGAAGCGGAATCGGGACAAGACCTGCTTACCAGCCTTACTGCTAGGCCAGACCAGCTCACCGTCATGCCACAAATGAATGAATAATTTTGCTTAACGTCCACGGAGGTGAGGTGGCCTATTAGGGACGGCCATGCCACCACAGTCATGGACCTACGTATATATACGTAAGTAAATAAACATGGTGCTTAACGTCCACATAAACCATAAGGCTTATTAGGGACGGGGAGAATGGCTGTAAGGGGGTATGGAGGTGGGGGAAGAGGGAGAGTATATACCTATCGCTACACTTTCACCACCAGAATGACCTGCGTTAAGATGGGCAGCGATGAGAGCTATTTTAATGTTTCAATAATTGTGAGGGACAAAGTCACAAGACCGTGTCCACAAACCACAACTTTTGAAGAGAAAGGAGAGCCGAAGCGGTATCGAACCGAGGTCCCTCCGCTTACCAGTCTACCGCCTTACCGCTAGGCCAAACTGGCTCTCAGTATATACGTAGGTCGGTGACTATATATATATATATAGATGCCTTCTCGCCTCCGTGGACGTTAAGCAACAATATTTATTCCACGGTCCTCCCATCCACCCCTCCCCGTCACCGCACGTAAAAACGTGCTGCGACCAGTGTTGTGTGCGAGTTGTGTGCGTGCGAAAAAGAGTCAGAGAGAGAGAGAGAGCTGTTTACTGCAAATTTGTTGTGTACTTTTGTAATGTTTCACGCATAGCGCTTTCAGCCTCACACATTATCATAGATGGATTCAGCCCGATAGAAATGTATTTAGTATCATCATTATTACTATCACGGTGACACCGCGATTTCGTAAGAGACATATTTTGTGACGTAAAGAGAAATGGCATCAAAAGAGAACCAAGCCGAAGAAGCATATTTGGCCCCTACCGATAGATAGACAGATAAATAGACAGATAGACTGACAGACAGACAGACAGACAGACAAATAGATAGATAGATAGATAGATAGAGCAGGTATTTAGATACACAGAAAGGTAGGTAGATAGGTAGATAGCATCTTTCTTTGCTTGCTGTTGCTTTGTGTGTGTGTGTGTGTGTGTGTGTGTGTGTGTGTGTGTGTGTGTGTGTGTGTGTGTGTGTGTGTGTGTGTGTGTGTGTGTGTGTGTGTTATCCTTGCCCAAACCGCTGCGGTGTTGCTCCAGGACGTACCGTCATAGCCACCGACGGTGAAGATTCGCTGATCCATGACGGCGGCGGCGAAGTTGCTGCGTCCTTTCTTCATGGAACCTACTTGTAGCCAGGCCCTCTGTTCCGGGTAGTAACGCTCCACTGAACAGAGAGGACACGCTGTTCAAACCCATTCTAACCATTGTGGGCACATTTATCCATTCAGGAGACTGGGGTAAAAAGCGGTTAGCGGGGGACAGAAAACCAAACATCTTTCATGCGACTTTGTAGTACGGTGTAATATATTAATCATGATGAAAAACTGTATTGGGAGTGTTGTGCCTTTGCACACGTAAATGCCATGTGGCTGAAGAATACCTGCTGAAGAAAAGCTGTATGGGTAACACCTCGAGCCTCGAAGCCTCGAACCTACCCTGATCTAGTCGGTGAACGCCGTTGAAGCCCCCGATGGCGAAGAATGTGTTCTGGAAGCTGACTACCGTCACCCCGCTGCGGCGAAAGTTCATGGCCTCAATCATGGTCCACTGGTCTGTGACGGGGTCGTACTGTTCGGAGGAACTCAGGCACTCCAGACCAGAGAACCCGCCAGCCACGTAGATCTTGCCTGGGGGGAAACAGCTGTCTGTGTGTGTGTGTGTGTGTGAGGTGATGCTTAATGTCCTCAGATGTCATTTGACATATTAGGGACAAGTTGTGACCAATGCCGAAGCACGGTTCAATAAAAGCCACATACGTAAGGTGTATGCGTGTTTAGCTGTAACCTGCCACCTGCACTTTTGGCAGAATGACCGGGATTTTTTACGTGCTACTGTGGTAACACGGGGGTGGAACGGATACCGAAATAAGAGTCAGCACAGAAAGTCGACCCTGGAGAAGAAAATTCTCCCGCCGTTCCAGCAGGGATTCGAACCCGCGACCTTTCAATCACGAGTCCGGCGCTCTAACCACTGAGCTATCCCCGCCCCCTAACAGCTGTCTGTTGTACATTTTACTTGTTAAGGTGGAAAGTGGTTCACTGTGCGTACTGCTTACGCGGTAAAATTGTTCACTGCGTACTGCTTATGGGGGGGAGTGGTTCACTGTGCGTACTGCTTATGGGGGAAAGTGATTCACTGTGCGTACTGCTTATGGGGGGAAGTGATTCACTGTGCGTACTGCTTATGGGGAAGTGGTTCACTGTGCGTACTGCTTATGGGGGGAAGTGATTCACTGTGCGTACTGCTTATGGGGGAAAGCGGTTCACTGTGCGTACTGCTTATGGGGGGAAGTGATTCACTGTGCGTACTGCTTATGGGGGAAAGCGGTTCACTGTGCGTACTGCTCATAGGATAACGTGTTTCACTGTGCGTACTGCTTATGGGGGAAAGTGATTCACTGTAAATACTGCTTGTGAGGGAAAGCGGTCCACTGTGCGTACTGCTTGTGGGGGAAAGTGGTTCACTGCAATTCATGCTTGCGATGGGCAGTAGTTGGCTGTGCGTACTGCTTGTGGGGAAAAGTGGTTCACTGTAAAACATGCGTGCGAGGGGCAGTGGTTCACTGTATGTAACGCTTAAGGGGAAAATTGGTTCACTGTAGATCATGCCTGCGGAAGGAGAGGTTCACTGAACATCACACTCGTTGTGGAAAGCAGATCCCCGCGCATATTACCGATCTTGCGTGTAGGAAAAATTATTGATTGGTCATCTTGCCTGGGGGAGGGGAGGGCGGGTCAAACCGTAATATATTTTTCATGTCGGGGAAAGCAGTTCACACCTCATTTTGCGTGTTAGGGAATGTAGTTCACTTTGCATCTTGCCTGGGGGACGAAAAGGGTTCACTGAACATCTTGCCTGTGGATTGTGGTTGTTGACTGTACACCTTTCGATTGTGGGGATGTGCTTAACAAACTGCACCCTACAGGGTGGGGTGATGAGCAGTCGGAACGGGGGAAGGGAGCACGGAGGGGGTCACTGTTTGTCTTACCAGTACATAAGAATGCCGCGTTGACCGTAATTGGACAGTAATATGGATGCCAAACCACAAAGCCCAGTAGAGAGTAAAACAAAACAGGCTGCACACGTAAAATATGCTCATCTCAGCAGCTGTGCACTGTTTGTGCCCCAGCATCAGAAAAGAAAGAAGAACGACAACAAAACTCTGGGACTTGTCAGAACTCACCATTCAAGCCACAGGCGCCCGCGTCACTCCGCACCATGATCATGTCGGCCACGAAGTTCCACTGGTTGGTGGACGGCGTGTACCGTTCCGCCGACTTGTGTCTGTTCACTCCGTCGAAGTCCCCGCAGGCGTAGATGTGTGAGTCGAGGACTGCGGCGCAGACATAGCAGCGACTGAGGTGCATGGGAGCCACCTCGTGCCACGTCCTCGTGGTGGGGTTGAACTTGCGGGCCGAACTGTCAGCACACATCACAGCACTTATCCATCTTATCTGCATGCTGATTGGAGGATTCCGCGCTGCTGAGCTCTGAAGGCTTTGATCCATTTTCGATCACGGTCATATACTTTGTTACTTTGTCCCGAACACATCAGCCCGACAGATCATGTCACCGTAGAGTGACTGGTCATGTAAACGTAAGTTTCAAACTTGCTCTACTCTCATCTGAATATAGAATCATAGCCCCAAGCCCCTGCCTCCTATAGTTACGGTCTTACAAGCTTTCGGTCTGGCTTTTGCGTTTTACTTTGCTGGCTGCTGGAACGCATGATGATTTGTGTCTGATTCCAGTATTCAAATGAACGTTGTTTGCCTCATTTGATTTTGCAGCCGATGTGTCTCGGTGTCAGTGAACGTACGGCAGTGCTTATTTGAAGGTTTTGTTCGAACTCAACCAGTCTGTCGTTCTCTTGCTACCTTTTGAGAGCAAAATGGCGGCTATTTTTCGGGGTTTTCGTGCGGAATATCAATTGCGGCGCTCTGGATGCCTGACTCTGATCGGATGACCGGCAGCGCCGAGCACTCTGTTGACGTTGTAAAACGACGCTTAGAGTGAGGAACATCTCTGGGAAGAACTCGTACATGTCTGATAATCTTCCGGTGAAAGACTGTCATAACAGGACCAAGGATAACCGAACAAGCAAAAGGTGACCTATGGATATCAAAGAAGAAGGAGAAATTCGAAAACTAACTTACGCGAAATACCTGAAAGTCACACTCCTCCCTCAGCGTAAGTTTAGCTCTAAGTACGAAACTGACACGAGATACTCCACAATCGTGTCGCCATCGACGACGTAGAGCAAACTTAGTTCAACCAGAACTATACACGAAACTGACCTGAGGTACCTGACAGTCGTGTATCCACCGACAACGTAAAGCCAGCCGTCCAGAGCGACCATGGCATGGTAAGCCAGCGAATGCTCGTACGATTCGGCCATGTCCTGTGAAACAAACAAACAAACAGCGGAGAAATGAAACAAACAGAGGCATGCCGGCACTCAGACGGACAGACTGAGACACAGATAAAAGAGAGAGGTAAACTAGGCATGAGCAGAATTAACTCAAGGATAGAGTGGAAATGATGGTGGACGCTTAGTATGTTGAGAATTTTGAAGGGATGGGGGGGGGGGGGGGGGAAGGGGGGGGGGCGTCGTGGCGGCGACGAAAATGACAATGATGTTACTGATACTTAAAAAAGAAAAAGAAAAAAAGGTTATACACAAGTGCAACTTGCTAAGTACGGGTGGAGATGCAGAGACAGAGTCACAGACACAGCGTGACAAAGACCGACCTTAAACCATCTGTGGATCCTGTCGTCATAGGTCTCCATAATGGAGCACACCCCGTCACGTGACCAGCCGCCCAGCACGAAGAGGACGTCGGCCGGTAATTCAACTAACTACTATCTCACTCTGGGTCTCCGAGACAAGGCTGCGCCTCCCACAAGTCAACAAATAAATAAATTCCCTCCGAAGCGAGTGAAGAACCTAGCGACACCGTCATCCATTTTTATTTTAATATTTTCTTTATCCACGGGAGAGCTCTGCTCTCAGCCAATCAGAGGCAAACCACAACATTTGAAGAGAAAGGACAGCCGAAGCGGGTTCGCAACAAGGTCCCTCTGCTTACCAGCCTAACGCCTTACCGCTAGGCCAAACCGGCTTACAGACGAAAGCTGCTGCGATAAACCCTCCAGGAGCAAGTATTTCGAGAATTCCGACAAACAGACTCGGTGTGCTGGAGAATTTGAATAACTGAATGATTCATATCGACACATTTGAAGCCGCATCTTATCATTTGACCCTAAACCGTGTTGTTATTGTTTTAAGAATTGTAAACAGGGATGGCTTTCACAGTGTTTACTGTCAGATTGTCTGCTTGTCTCCTAAGCATCGGCGCCAGAGACCACCAGTTTCTGTTTTCTCCGACTGAAGAATCAGGGGAGGTAGCTGTTGCTAGAAAGCTATCCATTGTCCTGGTTGAACCAAGTTGCTTCCCTTTGAACACTGTATGGTGCTTGGGTGGCCTCTTGAAATAACTGCTCATCAGTGGCATTATAAAGCTTTCGTCGAGACATAGGGATTGAACTGTGTTGTGGAGCGGATCTTGTACCATGTCACGATTTACAGACTTGAGTTGGTGTAGGCGGCATAATTATGCTTTGTGCATAGGCAGTATACTCGATAGCCTAAAATGTATTTTGCTTCGTCTTTAAAGCAGTCGTATGTTTGTTGCTCCATAGTTCCCTGTATTATGCATACCATGCTCTTTTAACTTATATGGCCGTGGATTTTTAATAAACAAAACTGTGCTGATATTGAATCATGTTGATAGTTTCAATTTAGTCGTATTTTCCAAACAGTGTTTATTAACAGTGGGACCTTCATAAGATGAAATGGCTGACGCTGTACCCAAGTATGGGTCCTGTTGGCATACCTCGCTTATAGTGTGCATTAAGATCAAAAAGATCAAGATTAATTCTACCTAACGGAACTTTGTCTCTGACCCGGAAGGCAGCTTCTGGCTTCGAGGACGACTGAGCTCTTCGTGATCGGTATCTTGCGGCTGCTTCTACCTCCATCACTATTGAGTATTGTGGACTGCCTGTGTCTGCAGCGTTCCGGACTGTGCGCCTCAAGCTTTCGTCAGTCAGCCAGTCGTCGTCGTCGTCGTCGTCGTCAGCGATGGACTGCCAAGAAGAAGTGATGTTAAGATGTGTTTGAACGATTTGATGCGTGTGGAAGCAAGGACAGACACTAGCAAGCCCATCTATAGCCTTGAATTATTATATTTTTTTGAAAATTGTCAAGCTTAACTGCTCTTTGTTTTTCTCCCTCCCTCCCTCTCTTCCCCTCCCTCCCTCTCTCTCTTTCGCTACCCCCACCTCTCTCTCTCTCCCTCTCTCATACTAGCTAATACAATCAACACACAAGCGCGCATGCACGCAGATACACAAATAAATATATCGGCACATCCACTTTAGCCTCATCTTGGCCAACAGTTTGAAAATTCAGGTATAAAAAAATCGAAAGTAGAACATGATTTTGCCTTACGAGATTATGCGCAATGCTGCTTAGATTGGTCTCGTCATTCTTATTTCTTCGACGTCACCCTGCTTCTGTGACGTTATGCAATTCATAAACTTTGTTCTCTGCGTCATTCATCATATGATAGATAAACAACAGTCGCAAGCATAACACCAGGAGAGGAGAAATTAGCAGAAAGAGAAAGTGGATCACACAGCGAAAGATCAAGCAGAAATACCTAAACATAATACCGTCTCAAAAACAGAACAATTCGGCGATTTATGTGGACAAAATAACAATAATATAAGAGACTGAACCAAACCACAAAAATCGACACACCCACAAACACGCACACAAATCTGGGTGGAAGAACGCCAGACCAGCACTGAAGTCTCCGCAAAACTTTACGAATGCAGGAACCACAAACCCAGACATGGAAGCGTACGCCAACGAGATGGGAATGCACCTGGACAACCTACGAAAGACCGGTCTTTTCTGTGACGTGCAGATCCTCCTACGTGCAGAAAACCGCCGCTTTCACGTGCACCGCAACATCCTAGCCAGCTGCAGCCGCTACTTTCGCTCTCTCTTCACCTCGGTGATGGCTGGATCCGGACACATCGAGGTGGAGATACCCGGGGTGACTTACACAGACATGGAAGCCATCGTCCAGTACGCCTATCTTCAGCACGCCCACCTCACCCCGGACAACATCGAGTCGGTGATGTTCACGGCAGACCGGCTTAATGTTCTGGGACTGCTGAAACAGTGCGAAGACTTTCTGGAGTCCCACGTCAACTACGACAACGTGGTAGGGATCCTGAAGATCTCGCGGCACCTACACTGCCGACAGCTGGAGCGCAAGGCGCTGCGCTTCCTCCTCGTGGAATTCAACCAAGTGGTGGGGCACAGCGCAGAGTTCCAGCTCCTCACTGCCGATGAGCTGGCTGCTCTCTTCAAGGCCGACGAGCTGAACGTGCGGCACGAGGACAACGCGTGCCAGGCCATGATTCAGTGGGTGTCCTTCAAGCCCGAGACCCGGGCTGACAGCTACCCCGTTCTGCTGAGCGCCCTGCGCTTGGGTTTGGTCAGTAAGAGGACGTTGGTGGACAAGCTGCTCGGTGATCAGTTGCTGATGCAGAACGCCGCGGCCAGGGATCTTGTGCAGAAAGGTGTGTGTGTGTGTGTGTGTGTGTGTGTGTGTGTGTGTGTGTGTGTGTGTGTGTGTGTGTGTGTGTGTGTGTGTGTGTGTGTGTGTGTGTGTGTGTGTGAATATCCTCTATACTAAGCTGTCAGTTTTGAACACAAACATACTGAAGGAAGAACTGATGACATTTAAAAAAAAATCTCGAACGCGTACTGTCTGTGTCCATATCTTCTGCTCTTCTTGCTTTGTTTTTAAAGATGACGATGAATGTGATAATGATAATGACTGTGGTAAGCGAACAACACAAAGATGAAAATGATAGTGCTCGTCTGTTAGTATGTCAGGACTGAGCATGATCATACAAGGCGATGATTGAGTGAGGGCATGCAGGGTGAAGAAGATGATGATAATAGTGGTGACGATAATGCTCCTGGATCCTTGTGTCAGGCTGAGCAGGAGTGTGCATGGTGAGGATGATAGTAATGGTGGTGAGAGCATGCAGGGAGATGATGATGATAGTAACGGCGGTGAGAGCATGCAGGGAGATGATGATGTGATGGTGATGAGAGCATGCAGGAAAAAGACGATGATCATGATGGTTGTGAAAGCATGCAGAATGAAGGTGATAATAGTGATGGTGGTGAGAGCATGCAGGGGGGTGATGATAACAGCGATGGTGGTGAGAGCATGCCGAGGGATGATGCTGATAGCGATGGCGGTGAGAGCATGCAGGGGAAAGATGGTGATTGATAGTAATGGTGGTGAGAGCATGCAGGGTGATGATGATGATAGTGATGGTGGTGAGAGCATGCAGGGTGATGATGATGATAGTGATGGTGGTGAGAGCATGCAGGGTGATGACGATGATAGTGATGGTGGTGAGAGCATGCAGGGTGATGATGATGATAGTGATGTGGTGAGAGCATGCAGGGTGATGATGATGATAGTGATGTGGTGAGAGCATGCAGGGTGATGATGATGATAGTGATGGTGGTGAGAGCATGCAGGGGGGTGATGATGATAGTGATGTGGTGAGAGCATGCAGGGGGGTGATGATGATATTGATGTGGTGAGAGCATGCAGGGGGGTGATGATGATATTGATGTGGTGAGAGCATGCAGGGTGATGATGATGATGATAGTGATGTGGTGAGAGCATGCAGGGTGATGATGATGATGATAGTGATGTGGTGAGAGCATGCAGGGTGATGATGATGACAGTGATGGTGGTGAGAGCATGCAGGGTGATGATGATGATAGTGATGTGGTGAGAGCATGCAGGGGGTGATGATGATAGTGATGTGGTGAGAGCATGCAGGGGGGTGATGATGATAGTGATGTGGTGAGAGCATGCAGGGGGGTGATGATGATAGTGATGTGGTGAGAGCATGCAAGGGGATGATGATGATGATGATGATGATGGTGGTGGTGGTGGTGGTGGTGGTGGTGGTGAGAGCATGCAGTATGAAGATGATGACAGTGGTGGTGGTGACAGCATGCAGGTGAAGATGATGATAGCGATGGTGGTGAGAGCATGCAGAGTGATGATGATGATGATGATGATGATCCTCTAATGGCGGTGTCAGGGTTGAGCGTGAGCATGCAGAGGGAGGAGCTGGGGACAGATTTCTTACTGGAGCACGCGCTGTCAGTACCCATGTTACGGCCCAGGGTACCGGCCGACGTCCTCTTCGTGCTGGGCGGCTGGTCACGTGACGGGGTGTGCTCCATTATGGAGACCTATGACGACAGGATCCACAGATGGTTTAAGGTCGGTCTTTGTCACGCTGTGTCTGTGACTCTGTCTCTGCATCTCCACCCGTACTTAGCAAGTTGCACTTTTGTATAACCCTTTTTTCTTTTTCTTTTTTAAGTATCAGTAACATCATTGTCATTTTCGTCGCCGCCGCCACGCCCCCCCACCCCCACCCCCCCACCCCCCACCCCATCCCTTCAAAATTCTCAACATACTAAGCGTCCACCATCATTTCCACTCTATCCTTGAGTTAATTCTGCTCATGCCTAGTTTACCTCTCTCTTTTATCTGTGTCTCAGTCTGTCCGTCTGAGTGCCGGCATGCCTCTGTTTGTTTCATTTCTCCGCTGTTTGTTTGTTTCACAGGACATGGCCGAATCGTACGAGCATTCGCTGGCTTACCATGCCATGGTCGCTCTGGACGGCTGGCTTTACGTTGTCGGTGGATACACGACTGTCAGGTACCTCAGGTCAGTTTCGTGTATAGTTCTGGTTGAACTAAGTTTGCTCTACGTCGTCGATGGCGACACGATTGTGGAGTATCTCGTGTGAGTTTCGTACTTAGAGCTAAACTTACGCTGAGGGAGGATGTGTGACTTTCAGGTATTTCGCGTTAGTTAGTTTTCGAATTTCTCCTTCTTCTTTGATATCCATAGGTCACCTTTTGCTTGTTCGGTTATCCTTGGTCCTGTTATGACAGTCTTTCACCGGAAGATTATCAGACATGTACGAGTTCTTCCCAGAGATGTTCCTCACTCTAAGCGTCGTTTTACAACGTCAACAGAGTGCTCGGCGCTGCCGGTCATCCGATCAGAGTCAGGCATCCAGAGCGCCGCAATTGATATTCCGCACGAAAACCCCGAAAAATAGCCGCCATTTTGCTCTCAAAAGGTAGCAAGAGAACGACAGACTGGTTGAGTTCGAACAAAACCTTCAAATAAGCACTGCCGTACGTTCACTGACACCGAGACACATCGGCTGCAAAATCAAATGAGGCAAACAACGTTCATTTGAATACTGGAATCAGATACAAATCATCATGCGTTCCAGCAGCCAGCAAAGTAAAACGCAAAAGCCAGACCGAAAGCTTGTAAGACCGTAACTATAGGAGGCAGGGGCTTGGGGCTATGATTCTATATTCAGATGAGAGTAGAGCAAGTTTGTAACTTACGTTTACATGACCAGTCACTCTACGGTGACATGATCTGTCGGGCTGATGTGTTCGGGACAAAGTAACAAAGTATATGACCGTGATCGAAAATGGATCAAAGCCTTCAGAGCTCAGCAGCGCGGAATCCTCCAATCAGCATGCAGATAAGATGGATAAGTGCTGTGATGTGTGCTGACAGTTCGGCCCGCAAGTTCAACCCCACCACGAGGACGTGGCACGAGGTGGCTCCCATGCACCTCAGTCGCTGCTATGTCTGCGCCGCAGTCCTCGACTCACACATCTACGCCTGCGGGGGCTTCGACGGAGTGAACAGACACAAGTCGGCGGAACGGTACACGCCGTCCACCAACCAGTGGAACTTCGTGGCCGACATGATCATGGTGCGGAGTGACGCGGGCGCCTGTGGCTTGAATGGTGAGTTCTGACAAGTCCCAGAGTTTTGTTGTCGTTCTTCTTTCTTTTCTGATGCTGGGGCACAAACAGTGCACAGCTGCTGAGATGAGCATATTTTACGTGTGCAGCCTGTTTTGTTTTACTCTCTACTGGGCTTTGTGGTTTGGCATCCATATTACTGTCCAGTTACGGTCAACGCCGCATTCTTATGTACTGGTAAGACAAACAGTGACCCCCTCCGTGCTCCCTTCCCCCGTTCCGACTGCTCATCACCCCACCCTGTAGGGTGCAGTTTGTTAACCACATCCCCACAATCGAAAGGTGTACAGTCAACAACCACAATCCACAGGCAAGATGTTCAGTGAACCCTTTTCGTCTCCCAGGCAAGATGCAAAGTGAACTAAATTCCCTAACACGCAAAATGAGGTGTGAACTGCTTTCCCCGACATGAAAAATATATTACGGTTTCTCCCCCAGGCAAGATGACCAATCAATAATTTTTCCTACACGCAAGATCGGTCATATGCGCGGGGATCTGCTTTCCACAACGAGTGTGATGTTCAGTGAACCTCTCCTTCCGCAGGCATGATCTACAGTGAACCAATTTTCCCCTTCAGCGTTACATACAGTGAACCACTGCCCCTCGCACGCATGTTTTACAGTGAACCACTTTTCCCCACAAGCAGTACGCACAGCCAACTACTGCCCATCGCAAGCATGAATTGCAGTGAACCACTTTCCCCCACAAGCAGTACGCACAGTGGACCGCTTTCCCTCACAAGCAGTATTTACAGTGAATCACTTTCCCCCATAAGCAGTACGCACAGTGAAACACGTTATCCTATGAGCAGTACGCACAGTGAATCACTTCCCCCCATAAGCAGTACGCACAGTGAACCACTTCCCCCCATAAGCAGTACGCACAGTGAAACACGTTATCCTATGAGCAGTACGCACAGTGAACCGCTTTCCCCCATAAGCAGTACGCACAGTGAATCACTTCCCCCCATAAGCAATACGCACAGTGATTCACTTCCCCCCATAAACAGTACGCACAGTGAATCACTCCCCCCCATAAGCAGTACGCACAGTGAATCACTTCCCCCCATAAGCAGTACGCACAGTGAATCACTTCCCCCCATAAGCAGTACGCACAGTGAATCACTTTCCCCATAAGCAGTACGCACAGTGTGCCACTTTCTCCCATAAGCAGTACGCACAGTGAACCACTCCCCCCATAAGCAGTACGCAGTGAAAAATTTTACCCCGTAAGCAGTACGCACAGTGAACCACTTTCCACCTTAACAAGTAAAATGTACAACAGACAGCTGTTTCCCCCCAGGCAAAATCTACGTGGCTGGCGGGTTCTCAGGTCTGGAGTGCCTGAGTTCCTCCGAACAGTACGACCCCGTCACAGACCAGTGGACCATGATTGAGGCCATGAACTTTCGCCGCAGCGGGGTGACGGTAGTCAGCTTCCAGAACACATTCTTCGCCATCGGGGGCTTCAACGGCGTTCACCGACTAGATCAGGGTAGGTTCGAGGCTTCGAGGCTCGAGGTGTTACCCATACAGCTTTTCTTCAGCAGGTATTCTTCAGCCACATGGCATTTACGTGTGCAAAAGCACAACACTCCCAATACAGTTTTTCATCATGATTAATATATTACACCGTACTACAAAGTCGCATGAAAGATGTTTGGTTTTCTGTCCCCAGCTAACCGCTTTTTACCCCAGTCTCCTGAATGGATAAA
>OY757547.1:6547957-6550457 GCA_963584105.1 Alviniconcha strummeri | reverse complement strand
CATGCTATTGCAGTAATAGATACCGAAATAAGAGTCAGCACAGAAAACGGACTCTAGAAATGAAAATTCTTCTGCCACTCCTGCCTGGAATCTAATCGCGACCTTTCGAGCACGAGTCTGGCGCTTTACTACTGAGCTGTCCCACACCAAGTTAACTGTCCAGATTATATCAACGTAGATGATTGCTGCATACTTTGCTTAGAACGCCCAGTTGACCATGTAGGTTATATCGGGGCGAATATAGGACCTGCAATAGATGATGGCGAGAAGTTTCCCAGTTCGGTGAAGTAGACTGGGGAAATGATGATTTTTCGGCTGTGTAAGCCAGGCAGTGTCATATATATATATGATTACCGCTTGAAGGTTGAATGATTTACACTGAAAGTCCAAACAGTGTTTTGCTAAGCATTGTTCTGAGCCCATACGCATGAAGAGCAAATGGCCTTTCACCCGCGCTTATCTTCTAATCGGTGACGATACTAAAAAATCGGCATGTGCAGAGCGCAAAATGGAACGATCAGACGCGTTTACAGTTATAGACTCTTTTCTCCACCTGGAGCCGGTTTAATGCACACGGTTATAAACTATGCTAGCGGAAAGCCCTCCGACGCACTGCGCGGTTATAGTTATGTGCACGATTCGAATTTACGTACAGCCCGCCAAATGGCGGCCACGATGCACAAAATGCTGTTGGTTACAACTGTGATAGCGTAAGGCCGTCTATATTTAACTGTGATTGGAACCCCCCCAGGATTTTCCTTCACATTCGCTACAAACTGACACCAAATGAATCTCCAATCACACGCTGAAAAGTACCTGTCGCATAAAACCGCAAAGCGATCATGATTTGCATTTATTAATAATAAAAGTAATGCCAAATAAATTATTTAAAAACAAAAAATAAGCGTCACGATTTTTTCCGCAAAACAACAAAAGAAAGACACGGGGGGAAAAAACGAAAAAAATGAGAGAAAAAAAAGAGAGCTCAAAATGCTTCAGTTACAGTTTCCACAGAGTACACCATAAAATGCAAAAACAAACAAACAGCAACAACAACAACAAAAAAAGGCTCTCAAGAAGCACAATAAAACACACGCAAGTACAGCTCCGGCCACCAACAAGAGCAGACGAACTCCCCTTTGTCGATGCGAGGTACTGCAAATCATTAAACCATCGATTGCCTCAAGGACCTCACGGCGTCCAAAAAACAAAAAAATAAAAACGCTGAAATAATCCTAGATCATCGTACACGCAATGGTTTTATTCAGACACCAAATTTACGATCTCTTACGAGTCGGATTGTGCACGTGTACCGAACCGGTCTTTTGGCGGCCATCATGAATCTCGTATCAAACAGCTGATTTTGTACCCAGCGGCAAGCTAACGCCAGCGCAGAGCAGCTTACGCGTGGGAGGGAGGTGTTGTAAACTATGACCATGATTAGGATGTCGGTAGCCACTGTAACCGCTTCACTGGCCGCAGAAATATCACTCTGCGCTGTTATAGTTTATAACCATCGCTTAGGACGGCGTAAATGGCGTTATAACCGCTCTGTTAAACCGGCTCCTGGAACAAGAACCGGACTGATGGACTCTTTAGCTAATCGGGATTAGGGGCTACCCACCTTTAACTGTATTTGTTCATCATACATAATACAAATGGAACCAGAGCTCTACAACAGCGCGTGCTGGTATCACGATGGAGCAGTGATTAAAACACAGAAGTCGTCGGAGATGCGTTAACTGCGTGCGGCGACCGCCGGCCGAGTCGTGAGCCCGCCATGACTGCGCGTTTCAGCTTGTCTGGCGCAACAGCAGACACAACAGCAGTTGCAGACGCTATCCCCTCTATGCTATCACAGACAGGTCGGACCGACAGTCTGTCACCAGGTGAAGACTCCAAAGTGGCAGCCCCGGACATTACATTTTTTTTTTTAAATCCGCGGTGATGCAGTCAATAACAGAGCGGTGTAATTGTTCAGCTGTCAACTGTGTCAGTAGCCATCCGGTTGTGTTTTGACTTTACGGGTTTATTCTCCTTGGCCTTGAATATACAGTGATGCTCGACTTTTCTTCATGATTCTGATGTCTGCTGCACTTTCTCTTTCGGTCTTTAAAAAAATAAATAATGATAAAGCCGTGGATCGTAAGTAAGTAACTTGGTGTTTTACGCCCAGTCAGCCATTACGGTTATATCAGGGCACATTTCGTGTGCTAGAGTAGGTCTCCTGTCTCTTTAAAGATGTTGCCGCATTGCTGACCTCGTTGTCAGGATGGATTAGCTATGGAACCTGCATGGACCATCCATGATAGCTATCAGCTCAGGCGTCCTGCGAACGACACAAACATCCTTAGAAGGGGAGAGAGAAATAACACCACACCAAGCGACTTTTTCTAGTGCCTGCATGTACAGCGCGTCGAAGGTTTTTCAGACGAATCCTGAAACAAAATGGTAAGTGCTCTTGCTGTTGTGAACGTTTTCGTGGCGCAAGTGTTGTCCA